>VUQI01034266.1:3632-33744 GCA_015106735.1 Paratilapia polleni
TAATTTTTTTTTTTTTTTTTATTTTTTTTTTTTTTTTTTTTTTTTTTTTTTTTTTTTTTTTTTGGGTTTTAAAAAAAAAAAAAAGGAGGTAAAGTAGCAGCTTTGCATTTTTTTTAAGCTTTGTAGCCAAAACTTCACTCTGGATAACCTCCTTTCTCTATAACCCTAATTTATAGTAATAGGATTGCATGTTTGTGTCCTCATAATGCTAAATAGGCTGTACCTGCCTGATGCCAAGCCACGTATTGCCATATGGAACAGGACAGACTAACCTGACCTATGCAGATTGTGCCATGCTGTGCCATGCTGCAGTGACTTTTTGGCAGGTGTTGTTTGTTAGAGTTCTTTACTTAAGCTCACGGCCTCTTCCTCTGTGCTATTTCTTTGTGTTTTATTTGCAGTCTTGCATTGCTTTGATATGTATCCTGTTAGTTAATGAAAAACCTTTCCCTAGTCCTTTATATGATTGAAATTTAATTTCTTTCTAAATATTGATGTGTTAATGTTGCAGTTGCTGCATATTTTAGCATTGTGTAAAATCTTTGACATACCACCAATTGTTGAAGTTGTTCTTTTTTTAAAATCAGTATTTATGTAATGATAATAGATCAGACCACATTTAATATGTAAGGGCTTGTTAGTGGTGTTGAATCCACTCAGTTCAATATTTTGGTTTTATAGGCTACAGCTTCACTGTTGTGGTTTACTCGCTCATCATTGTTCGAACTCACAGCAGGCAGCTAAAGAGCCAAAAACCTGCTAAAAACTTCTAATTAACTAACAGAACACCATCCCCTTCAAACCGTAAAGAGGCAGTTAGTTACTAGTAACATAGTGGAGCATTTAGCAGCTAAAAAGTAGGTTTTCTTGTAAATAATTGTTCAGAAAATAAATTTAAATGTTTAGCACTGAAAATGTATAACCGAATATGAAAGCAGTTATGAACTGAATAAATCCTAAATACATTTTACTGAGTAGCACTGAGTAACCAGTTTGTCGAGGAAGTATTTAACCAAATTTTTAAACATTACCAAAAATAACAGTAATGATTTGCAAAACCACTGGTCATTAACAAGGAATACATGGGAAATTACTATGAAGCACCTCAGGCATGCAGTATAGCAAAAGGAACTCACTCATCCCATCTCTGGTTCAGTTAGAAACCTTGTTCTGCAACATGTTTTGATTTTGCTGTTGGGATTTGACAGACTGCAGGTAGAGCTTTTCATGATGATAATGTGCTTCATGATCATAAAGTCATCAGAACCAGACATACGAACACTACGTGATTATGCACGGCTTTATTTCTTTAGAAGCCCTGAAGCAAAACAAGGTAGCAAGTGACCTTCCAGGGTGTTCCCCCACATAAATATTTCTCATATCAGCTCATATCAATGATATCAGCTCTCAGTGTGCAAACTTATACCAGTGAAATTTTGCTCTTGGTAAACACACTACAATGACACAGTTACACAAGTTACACAAATGGACTTTGATGTTATCAAGATCTTAATCAACTTTATAAGGTGTTCTTAAGGAATATATGTACAGGATTTTTTAAATGAAAGTGCTAGACTGCAGCTTTGCTTTTGTTACTTGCTGGTGACTTGCAAACAAAGCACTCATCACGTTTTTATTATTGTTATTTTATTATTGGGCAAAGTCCGCAAATCATTACTTCCTTATAACCCTCTGTTTTCCTTTTAGTTATGTTGTTGAAGTGATTGTTAACTTCAAGTGGTTGAACCATTCCTTTGAAGGATTTGCACGTAATTCATGAGTGTTCCTCACAGAATAACAAATGCTTGCATTGACAAGAAATGAGATAGCTGAGATGGTAAAAGTTGTCTATGCTGTCTCTTGCGTGCAGCATTTGACCTGCAGACAGTCAGTTTGTGGGTGAAAAATTAATGAGGAGGTAAATATTTGATTGTAAGAAACTGCTTTGGTTGGGGTAGCAACTGAAACCACAAGATGAACAGACTGGACAGTGAATATGATGAGGGACTATAGAATCACTGTGGATCTTGGTGGCACAATAGACTTCTATATTATTTTAGTATCTTTAGTATTTTTATTACAAAATTATCTGAAAATGATCAAGGGAAACAACTACTTTAGATTATTATCTGTGAAAACATATTCTCAGCATTTAAATATAGGGGCTGTTGCCTCCATCAGACCCCTGTGAGGTGGGTGTGGCTCTGCCTGCACCAGTATTATGCAGAGCCCTCTCTCTATCTGGTATTACGTATGTGGGGAGAATTAGACCAGCCACTGGCATGGGTGGAAGCTACCATCTCTCTCGATGTATGGGGGTGGGTGGGCTTTGTGCAGCATCCTTTCAGAGTACATCAATTACCCCAACCAGAATTATTTTCAGCTGTAGCCACATGCTACTCATAACTTTTAATAATTGCTCACTGTGATTAATATCAGGTTTTATGGCTCAGAATTTAGACTTTGAAGCCTCCTTTACCCCTCCTCCTCTTCTTCCCCTCTTTTCTTGCCCGGTAGTCCAACGTGGCCAGGTGAAGGGAGGCAGGCATGACGACAGATGGCCCTTACAGTCTGAGGGATTATATATTAACACCAAGCAGCTCAGATTCTCATGCACACACAAATACAGCGTATACACCCACTCACGTAGTCTAGTTGATACTGTTATTCCCCTACATAAACGCCAGCAGAATCATGCCGGAGACTCAAATGGTGTGTCACAGCACAGCCAACACACAGAAGAATTAGAAGAACGAGGGATTTAACCCATGGACGGAGATACAGAGGCCAGTTTTTCTTCCATCACCATGGAGGTGTGGAGCTCCTCTGCATCTGAGGAAGAAGAGGAGGAGAAGAGCACTTCCAGTCTCGTGGATGAAATAGTGGAGGAGAACAAATGCCACAACAGCAATAACAATAACAACAACAACAATGACAGCCTTTGCAGGGAAGTTACACAAGGTGAGATGTGCATGATTTGACAGGGAGTAGAAAAAGGCATGTGGCCATCAGAGGAGTCTGTTCTGCAGAGCCCATGCTTAGCAAATAGAATTAAGAAAATGTAGACATAAAGTGTATAAGGTCATGGTCAAGTGCAAGTCAGATATTTCTATCTGGTGTACTCTGTGGTACATTGCGTTGTCATGGTCAATGTTATCTAAGCTCTTTAATACTTAATGGTGTGCTGCATATACTGCAGAGTGCAGTTGTGTCACTGAAGATACATCGTGCAAATGAAGATTAACCTTCAGCAAAAAGCTTGTTTTTACAGCCCTTGCCAGGAGCTTTAGTTCAAAATGCCTCAAGAGATGTAAAGTTTTGTAAATAAATTCAGTTTCAGTGTTTCCTCTTAGTGTTGTGAAGGTCACTGTACCTCTGCGTGTGTGTGTATGTCAATTCATGCTGCAGCAGCACAGCCAAGCTAAGCTATTATAACTGGCAACAACTTCAATTTGTGTTTTCTGTTAAGGCTGTTTGTATTGTATGTATGCAATGTTACAGTTTATATGTTTTACAGATTTTCTTCCTCATGGTTAAAAAACAAACAAACCAAACATTAGTTGAATGGATTTTACAGGAAAACTTGTGGAAAATGGACTTAGTTCTCTTTCTAAGAATGACTGGTGTTTAATGGGTTGTGGTTTTTAGGATCAAAAACTGCAGGAACATTACCTGTGCTGCTGCCCTAGTTCCTGTAATGTCAGGAGTCTTTGCTTTTACCTAAATGTGACTGGTACAATAAATGTACCAGTCACATTTATATATCCATTTAAATTGTACCTTTTTCAATGGATATATGCCAAATATAGAAATTTTACATAACAAAATTTCGAGGGTGTTTCCTAGCTTTTTCTCTGGATCAGTTTGTATGGCAATGTAAATTTAGTATTGTTTCAGTATTATATAAATGAACATATGTGCTTAGATTTTAAAGCTGCTTGCACTGATTTTCTGCTTAATGGAGTGGTTAATGTGAGGGGGGGTGTCTCCTCTATTCCTTCTGTTGACAGGGTGTTCTTTGTCTAAGTGGGTATGTGGGTGGCACCTGCAACATGGGTACCTGTCAGGCCTTTCATTTTATGTGTGAATTTATAGCTGTTATGTGCGTGTGCTGCATGTTGTGTGGGTGTGTTTATTACATTAGATACTGTAACTATGAAGGGTCCAGTTCAATGTTATCCACAAGTCTACATATTTCTTTTTAGTGACATGTATTTTAACTTAAAACTGTAGCTTAAGGCTGTTGTTGATATGCTTAAACTGCACTAAAAATATGCAGGCAGATTTGCACGAGGAAGTGCTGTGAGACAAATATTTATTCCTGCCAGTCTTGTCAAATGGTCACCTTCAGAACAATAGAGATCAATGATCGACTTGAATGTTATTCCTGGAGCTCATCCACGCCTGTCTGATCCCCACAACCTAACAGACGTCATAAGCATACCTAAGTCATTAAGGTTTATCCATAGGAACAGTATTAGACTATCAGTTCATTGTACCTGCCTGGATTTAGCTCAGCACAGACCCCAAAACCTCTAGCTGGCACAGTGGAACCTCTTCCCTTGATCTGCTCTGTGCTGTGGCAGCCAGGTTAAGAGGAAATAGATCAGGCATTTTGGTTAGTGAGACCTGGAGGGGTATAAATAATACACAGCAGTCTCACTTCGCTTTAATGTTCTTGTGGAATCTGACATGAGATAATAAAATGTAAAATAGTGCACTGTTGGTTTAACAACATGTGAGTGACTGGATCTTATTTTGTATGTGTGCGAATGAAAGTATGTACCTGTCAGTAGTCCCACTGCAGGCTTTTCTTTTACACAGGCACTACAATCCACTTTCAGGACAATAGGATTTAAGGAAGTTAAACTATTATCTGATTAACCTTTGTTAATTTATAGAATGTATTCTGATAATTACACAGTTAGCCATTTAGTGGTCAGGAAGACTTCACTGTGACGAGTCGTAGTTTAGTTTCCTGTTTGGCTCATTACTGACCTTGAAGTCTTGTCTCTGTTTTTTTAAAACATTTGTGTTTGTTTGATTATGTTCTGGATTTAAAGATATTGGATTTTATTACAAGACTTTAGAAATCTAGACAGTATCCTGCCCTGACGCAAGCTTTAAGATGCATGCTTGGCCAACAGTGCTAGAATTATCATTCAGTGGAAACTGGGATCTCAAGTGCATTTGCTCTGCCGCAGTGTCCTTGAGAGAAACATATTATCCTGCTGGCTGACCTGTTACATAGCCAACAGTGAGCATTAAAATTAAATTCAGAGGGTGCCATCGTTTGTCATCTGGTGTCCTAGAATCAACTTTGTGACTTTGACACATGATACCCATTACTGCTTCTGAAAAATGTTCAATAAAATGATACAGCTCAATATCACATGTCTGGCACATTTTAGTGACTGCATTTTTCTTTAATCTACTTACCAAAGATTAAAATACAACCTCCACCGAATTGTAAATCACCTCAAACTCCTATAGATGTGAATTATGTTATATAAGCTATGGCCAATATAAAGTATACTTCTACAGTCTAGCCTAAGGTTGGGTTCCTTCCATTAGTCTGATTAGATACAGATACAGCTATCCAATCACTGTGTTTCTAGGCCAAATTCAGGACCTCAGTCTAATTACGTGTATGGCAGCTTCCCATCTCTTTAGCTAAGCTTTCCCCTGAAGTAAGATTACACAACTGATTTTGGTTCGGAGGTACTGTATGTAGTTTCATTCAAAGAATTGCAGGCTAATCCAGTCAATGTCTGCACATCTTTAAGCAGATTCTAAAAGATTGTATGTATACATTTTACACAAATGAGGCATGCCACTAAACAAAACCTACAATTTCAGGCATTATTACAAATACACAAAGTGAAACCATAATATTGTACGTAATAGTAAATGTCTGAAAAAATTAATAACCTTTGAATTTCCAGTGAAATTTAGCATAGTAACAAATTAGAAATGACAAGTACAAATCTGTCTGAACTGTCCTAAATAAATGACTAGGTAATCCTGTACACCTCTTAAGCCTTTGGCTTGTTTATGTTCACTTCATTCTACAGGATGTAAACAAAGTTACAGGTCAATAGCCAGTCAGTATTATCCTTTCCTGATGTGAATAACTAGTTAGTTTAGTCCCTGACAGTCTCCCCTGTCGAGCTATATTGGTATCCAGGAGAATGAGGTCTTTAGTGGTGTCTTATCTGGGCTAAAAAAGATCCAGCTAAGAGGATCGGTATCTGGCTGGCCACGTGGAGATGTTGTGGCTCTCTAGCACTTAAACTTGAAATCAAGAATATTGTTTTCAGTCTGGGTGTGTAACAGGTTAATGATGGATAACAATAAGGCATCTTTATCACAGAAGTCTGTCTTGTTTTTTACTTGTGTGCATGGTTATTTTATCTCAGAATCATAATTCATGTTCAACAGTATGTCCAGAAACACAACTAAAAACAGCAACTTTGAATAGAAAATTAACAGGAAAGAGATTTAACAGTAATGGACAAGTGAATTGCCTGGCAAATCTTCACAGTATAGTATCACATAACTTATAAAAGGTATTTGTAAAAAAGACACAGGAAGAGATCAAAGTGACAAAAGCTATCCAGTTGTCTAGTTAACCCTATCCTATCCTACTGTTAGCATGGCTAATTTGTTGTGATGCCCTTCCATTGCCATCTATAATTCTGTCTCTTCCTCCATTCATTAAATCTCTCTCTCCCTCCTCCCTCAGTGCTGTGCTCAGACAGAGTTGGCCAGGTCACCAAGACATATCATGATATTAAGGCAGTCACCCACCTGCTGGAGGAGGTAAGAGAGAGACGCATAGCAGATGAATGGGGATTTAAGAGGATTAGACTTATCTTATCATCACAGCTTGTCACCCTTTTTTGTATTTGTTGTCACCCATTTCAGTGCTTTAGTCTTACAACTGATTTTAAACGTTTCTGATTTAAACTGTATTTATGTAACTGAAACTTAAAAAACAAAATAAACATACCTCTATTTATTTCTTTATGACTTTGCAGAAAGAGCGGGACCTGGAGTTAGCAGCGCGGATTGGGCAGTCCCTCCTGAAGCAAAACCAAGAACTAACAGCACGCAATGAAGTAATGGATGAGCAGCTTGAAATTGCAAAGGAGGAGGTAAAAAGAGGACCTCATGATACACGCCTGTATAGTCAGACCAAAATTTTGATATTCGTTGTTTCACAGTCTGCTGAGGTGAAGTGACCGTGACTTGTTTTCTAGATCGCTCAACTGCGCCATGAGCTCTCGATGCGAGACGACCTCCTACAGTTCTATGCAAGCACTGAGGAGATCGAGAACGCTCAGTTGCAATCACCGTGAGTACACAAACATGCATGCATGTATAGTGTAGGACACAGGGGTTGATGAATGATGATGAACTGCAGTTGAATTGTTTAGTGGAATGAAAACGTATGGTGTTTTCATTAGTTCATTTTGAAATAAAGGATGGGTATGAGGTTTAATTTGTATATTGTATATAAATCTTATTTTAAACATAAGATTTGTTGTAGCAGAACATAGTTTTCTTATTTCTTTTTCAGAACACACTGAGCAAATCTTTCCTGACTAAAACTTGTATTTATTTAAAAATCAGTTTAACTAACAGATGACGTGCATTTCATCCTTTATTCTTTAAGAAAAAAAAAGTAATTTATGCTTAAAAATGCTGTCACAAAGTAGTTTAAGTGACCTTCCTGCTGTAATTGAGCGATACTAAAAATGTTCCCTCAATGTTTATGATGCTGAACATCCGTTACCAAGGATTTTGCATCATACTGTTGCTCGCTATCCTGGGCTTATGCATAAGTAAACGTACGTCAGAACCTCCCCACTGATCCTCTCAATGTCTCCAGCTGAACCTTCTAGTAAAACCCTCCCCATCAGCAGTTAATCGTTGTTACTGTGTATTATTGTTCTCTATTAATGTTCATTGCAGTGGTCCATGTTATACTTTATGACGGTGTTGATTATTACCCAATTAAAAAATAACTGGTTGTTTATGCAGTAATTAACACTTGATTGCGCCTCTTCTTCACTTTTCATATGATTTCTTTTTTCTGGTTAAAAAATTGGATTTTCTTTAATATAGACACATTTCTTTCTGTATGTAGAATTAAAAGGAATGAATCATGCAGTTCACTCAGCAACTTCGTCCACTATGACTTCCTGCAGCAGAAACTGAAGAGTTTAGAGGATGAGAACCGCAAGCTCAGATTGGAGGTATGTAACAACATTTGTGACATTGAAATTAAAGAAAAATTACTGATACCAGTATACTTTTTACTCTTTATGGTTATGTGTTTGCCTTTGTTTGAAAATAAATAGTACAGTATGCAGTGTGTCTACATTGCAATGCACACAAGACCTTCAACACTGCAGTTCAGCTTCACATATGTATGATTAGTGATAATTGTAGCTGATGCTGTTTCTGTAGGCCACTGAGCTCTCAACAGAGACGTCAAACTATGAGGAGCAAGAACAGGAGCTAATGATGGTGTGTGTGGACGAGCTCTGTAAGTCTTACAGTCCTGTTTCAGTCAGTGAAAACAGAGTAATTATAACTCGGGTACAGGGACATTTATGGGACTTGTGTGTTTCAGCATCTGCTAATAAGCAGGTGGTTGACTTGTCGGACGAGCTAGCGCGGAAAGTGGAGGATTGTCTCAGACAGCAGGAGGAGATCAGCTCACTGCTCGCTCAGATTGTTGACCTGCAGGCCCGCTGCAAAGCGGTGAGGGAATCACCAGTGCACATGACTTTTGATATAGATTATGTTAAATACTTACCTGAAAACTTTCTTAAATTCCTGTTTCTTTCCCCTCTAGCTCACCCATGAGAACGAGGAGTTGAACCACCAACTGAGTGCCTCCCGTGAGAGCCAGCAAAAACTGAAATCAGAGGCAAGACGCTCACTTTCACTAATCTCAGTGACTCCAGCAACTTACTTAAAGTTGGATTCAGATACCTTCATATTCACACTTGAGCTCAGTTTTGTTTTTTGTTTTTTGTTTTTCATATGGCTGAATGGCTCTCATGATGTAGGTATAGATATAGAGGTTTACAGAGACCCATTTTCAGCCTTAGATAAATATGCAGTTAAGCTTTCGAGAGCCTCCTGGTGGTTTATTATAAATGTCTTCTTTGCATACAGACACTTTCCTGTATATATGTAGAAGCTTAACTCAGCATAATATATTCAACTCCTCCTGTGTATGTTGTCAGTGGTACAGTGCTTTTTTTCAAACTCTACAGTTTGACTGATTTGTCTCCCCCTGTCTGCAGCTCAAGGACTTGCAGGACAAGTATTCAGAGTGTGAGGACATGCTCCACGAGGCCCGAGAGGACATTAAAAATCTTCGAAACAAGAGCCTGCCCAACAGCACCGTGCAGCGGTACACTTCACTGGCCTCAGTCCTCCCAATGGACTCTCTGGCAGCAGAGATTGAAGGCACCTTCCGCAAAGGCCTGGACACTTCAGCTCCCTCAGAGTACAAGTGAGTCTGTGACCTGAGTCCTTTGTGACTGTATTGCTTATACGCAGGTGTCAAAATTTTTATCCACTTTTTCTGGTTATAGATTGATCAGTTTGTACTGTGAACGCTGAGCTGCAGGTGTAATTTTTTGTTCCTGTTCTCATAAGGATTACTTTCTTCAGCTACGGAGTTCAGATAATTAAGTTGACTGGAGTCAACAAGCTCAGAACCAGGGCATTAGTTTTATGCCTTAAGTGCTTAAATTCCCTGGTAGTTCCACTCCCTGCCCTCATCATGCCTCAAACTAAAACCCCTTCCTCAAGAGGCTCTTTTATTTTTATAAATATTGAAAGGCCTTTATTGGATACATTCCCCACTGTGGAAAAAGTATAGTGCAAAAATAGGAGTGACTGATTTTAGCTGATCAAGATACTCATTGTTATAATTTGGATTTCTATGATGAACATGGTTTATTCTACTTTGTTTTTGTTAGTACATGAGTGTGTCTCATCAAAGTCATACTCAGTAATTTGTAACGGGGCTATTTGACATTCATTCATAATTTAGTTAAATTAATGTTTAATGTTAGTGTTGCATTTAATACTTAATGTTTTCATAAGGTGTTAGATGGTGTGAGGGATATAGAGTGGACTAGCACTTGATTACTAACTAGTCTAATTTTTCTGTGGTGTTAATGAAGCATTCTCCTGTATAAAAAAGAAGGGAAAAAATGCTTTAATCAGGCCGTGAAATTATGAAAAAGTTATTAAGAGTTGAGAGGGAGACTTTTCACCAAGGCAAAATGATCAGTACAAATGAAAAATGAAACTGGGTACAGTTGCCTCCAGGGCCTTACATTTTATTCTTCTTTCTGGCTCATTGCCAACATGGTATTTAGCTTTCAAAACACTCTAAACTTTTGATTTAATTTCTTGTGTAGATGTATCTGTATGTAGATGCACATTTCCTGTGTTTATGTCTGATTGGATGTAGAAATCTGTCCCTTTCGTGGCTCAGATTTGTTGGTTGAGGCCGGCTTATGGATGGTTTTCTGAGCTGATTTAAGCGCTTGTCTAAGTGCAAACACTGGTATCTGCAGCTGGACTGTGAGCCACTAGCTTGTGTTTTTTGGCACAGTTGCTCTGCTGCTGTCTCTTAAAAATGGAAATATTATAAGTGTTGTTTAGCTAAAACAACACTAACAATAACACAATTACAGCAAATGTATTTGTAGCTTACAGAAAAATAAGGCAATAATGAGGTAATAAGAATAAGCAATGTTGACGCCTATTTGAGTATTCGAAAACTATGTCACTGACACGTGATAATACATATTTTATGAGCAAACAATCTCAGAATTGTGCATGAATTTTGGTCAGTTAAGGCACTAAACACTAGTTGGTAACCACGAAGGCAACACATGTAAGATGTATAGGGTGAGTTCAAAGTTTATAAAAAATATAAAGAAGAAAAGATAAGATGCATGTAGTGCTCACTTTGCCAGCAGGCCTGTTAAACTAATGGACTTTGTCTAAAAGTAATGGGTTACACTTCAAACGGTTACGGCACTAACACTAACCTGTTTTGATTACCACTACAAAAACACTGCATCCTGGTAGTTTCTTTTGTTAAACAAGTCTCCAAACACGGGAACGTGCTGCAAATTTTCTATTGTAACAAATATATATATATATATTGTAAAATTTCCTTCCTGTAGCTTGTATAAAACTGTGCTTTGTATTAGAGTTTACATTCTGAATAAATATTTTTCAGGAGTAAAGGGGTTCTGATTGTGAATGGTGTGAATTATGGAGACTCATACTGTTACTTTTGCTGTTTCTCCTGGCAGGAACCACCCGTGGCGTGTCTTTGAAACAGTGAAAGTGGTGAACAAGGCTGTAAGGATGCGGTCTCTGTGCCACTCACCATGTGTTCCAGGCTCCAGCCCAGTGTCTGCACGTTCCAGTTCTAACAGCACCCCCCGGACCAGCTACTATGGCTCAGATAATGCCAGCCTTACCTTGGAGGACAAGCAAAGCTCCAGTCATGCTCAGAAAGAAGACAGCAGGTGAGATTTCATGTCAAATTCCACATTAATTTCTTAAGATTTTACACACACTTTTTGGGGTACAGCACGACATAGTTGGTGTTTATTTTCAGCTTTAGGATGTTAACTTTAAAATGACATTGTTTATCTTTCCCCTGTAGTGTTAGTGGGCCAAAACGTCTTGGTCAGCCAGGCACACCAGGAGGCCAGGATCTCGAAGCTGCCTTGCGCAACCTCTCAGTCCGCCAGCAGAACCATTCATCTGACCGGCCTTTCTTCGATGTTGAGCGTGAACGTAAACTTCGTGCCTTGGCAGCAGACAGCGAGGAAGGTGAGGGCTCCAGTGGTTTCCTGACACCAAATGACAGCCTGGTCTCCAGCCCAGCAGCATCAACAGGTACCAACTACTCCAACGGTAGCTCACGGCACTCCTGTGGCTCCTCAGGAGGATCCAGGTCCTATCTGCCCGACCGCCTGCAGATTGTCAAACCTCTGGAAGGTAAAAGTTTTATACTGTGTCTCATGATTTCTTTAAACTTGTACCAGCTTTTGTGGAGTCGTGATGGAGCATAAGAATCTAAAACAAGACAGAAGATGATCATTTTGACCTTGACCTCTGTAGTCAATGCCACAGATGAAAAGCTGCCCTGTTCTGAGAGTCAAAAAAGATGCAGTGTTTGTACTGCATTTACATAGTATTACTACACACTTCAAGGGCAGTCCCTTCTGACTTTCTCCTTCAGGCTCGGTGACTCTGCACCAGTGGCAGCAGCTGGCCAAACCAAACCTGGGAGGTATCCTGCATCCACGCCCAGGTGTCCTAACTAAAGACTTCAGGGAGCTTGAGGTCGACATACAGCACGTCTACAGCCTGAACGACCTGGAGGAGGATGAGCCTGACCTGTCACAGCTCTCTGGAGCTCACGGCATGGGTACGACACGTTACCACACCACACACACACACACACACACATACTTGTGTCATTTCTACTCACTTCAAGATGACATGTTGAATGATGTCCATATCTCCTCATTACTGAAGATAGCTGCCATTCCCTGTAAAACTAGTGTAGGGTCCATCTTCATTGGGTCCTTTAGTGTCTCATTAGATGTGTTTTCTTTACTGCATGTGTAGTTTAATGTACCCTTTTCCCTCCATGACCTCAGTCTCTTCATCAGGTCCCAACCTCCCTCAGACCTCTCCCACACATACCATTACTACCTGCCAAGTCCTCCAGCCCTCCCTACTCATCCCCTCCTTCTCCACTAGGTAAGAATTTACATACTGTTTTTTTGATATTTTGTGTTTCCTTAGTGTATTATTTCACAGCCCTGACCAAGGTAATTTACATCTTAGATAGTGTGAGTTTGATTTTGTATTAATGTGATGGGCTTGAGCTGCTGCTTTTAAACAAAATCCAAGAGTTGACTTTGGAGATAACTTTTTTTTTCAGTGTCACTTTCATTAAAGTGGACCCAATGTGTTTGTTTCTTTTTTTTTGGTGGAATGGTGGATGCCAGTACTAGACATGGGCAAAGTTTCACATAATGAGGTCAAAGTATGTGCTTTTATGATGTAAAAGAAGAAGCGAATATCCTTAACATGGCCATCCCAGGCACACAGCACTTAAAGCCCCCACCCACCTGCTTTTCTGTTCTTCTGTTTGCAAGAGGCAGCCAATCAGAAGAAAGCTGTCTTTAAGGGCGGTTGGTCTTAAAGGCAGATCAACTAAAATGGCTTGTTTCAGACAGTAAATTAATTGAGGGGCCGCATCAAGGCTCAGTTCAAGATAAGTAAGGATTAATTTGAAATGTGAATCATGTAAAGCCACTAGAGTAGACTCCAAGAATACAAATGTGGAGCTGAAAATGAGCACAATAGTTCCACTTTAAACAAGTGTAGATATTGCAGATTACAGTTAAGTTGTTCTTTCTTTCTTAACTTCCATTCTTTACCCTCTTCAGTGGCAGAAGACGTCTGTCTAGGCTCTTTCTCCAATTCTAGAAGGAGCCCTCAGGGAAAAGTAAGAGCATGGTGTTATAAATGCACTCTGAATGCTTGATTAGTATATTTAATATTAATGACAGAGGCATGATCTCCAGCTCCTGCAGTCCTCACTCTGTGGATGGAATGAGTTGTCAATAAGTCTTGAAAAGAGCTATTATAATTGCCACTTCATTTACTATAGGTTTAGACTGCTGTATAAGCAAAATTAATTTACATTAAAAACATATTAAATATCCTTTAAAACTACTGTACTGCATTGTCTTCCACGGTAAAACTTTTTTTAATGTTGATTTACTACTTTTAGATGCTAAGTAAGGTGTGGTGAGGGGGCTGTAAATGTTACTTGATACTCCATGAGTCCTGCACTGTGCTTCTGTCATATAATGGCCTTCATCTCCTAGTAACACTGTGCTTAATGCTGTAACATCTGCTCTTACTTGTTTTACTCCCCACATTTTTTTCTAACATCTCTTGCCCTTTCTAGGTTTTCTTTCACGCAAACACTAGACCTGTTTTCCTCATCACTGGCAAACATCATGTTTATCCATGTTATAGTGTTAATGTGCTAAACTAACCAAAACCTTTGACATTGTCATCTTTTTTTCAATAGTTTATATGAATATGTATATGCTTTTAAAAACAGCTGTTGTGTCATATTCATTTGGTTTTAATAATTTTTGTTTCTTTTTTTTTTTTTTCTTTTTTTTTTTAAAAGCCTTCACTCTTTCGGCCTGCCATCTTCTCGGGACCGTGAGCACATGAGCACTTCACCGCTCTCCCAACAGCAGCACTTTAGTCAGGGAGGCAGAGCCACCACCACAAATGTAACAACTTCATCGCTGGGACTCCTGCAGCTGCTGCGAGAACGTGGCATCTCAGCCTCTCCTCATCCCCACCAAAACCTGCACTACAGCCACAGTGGAAAACCTTCATCTTTCACAGTAACAGAAAAAGGTGGAGGCTTATCCTCAGAAAAAGAGGGACGAAGGAACATTTTTAGCTGGAACCTGGTGGAGAAGCTTCAGAGTCTCGGGTTGCACAGAGTGGCAGCCTGGGGAATGATGGGCCCCAGTGGCAAAGAGAGAGAAGCAGTCATACCTCCTACAAAAGTGTGATGCATTCACCACCACACTCCTCTCTCATTCACCATAGTGACTTTGCATAAAGCCATGTGATTCCCACTGTGCACTTCAGTGCCCACCACAGCACCCGTGTCTTGTAAACAAAAGCCACAGAATGTGTTAGAGCAATACTTTGAGTTATTGGTAGTGTACAGTACTATCTTTTTCTATGAACTTGTGCACGGTAAATTGTTCTTGGCTTGTGGGACATTTTCATCTCAGGAAAGCCACCTGATCACTCTGTTTGACTCACACATTGCTTCTTTTTACACAAAAAAGGACATCATGAAGAAAAAAAAATCTTTTTATACTTGAATTTTACAGTTTTCCCCATCACTGGTTTTAAAAGCCTCCTCACCCATCATTTTATTAGTTTCCAAAGAGAAACATCAGCTATGTGTAAATAATAACTTTGTCATTTGGGAAAATGAAAAAAAGACTGTGTGCTGTAAATTATTCATAGTTGAAACCACAAACAAACCAATGCTGTCACTGAAAATGCACTAAAATACAGTCTGGTCTTCCTGCTTATTCGCTGCTATGTTGAGAAAAGCATATTGTATATAAGTTTGTCAAATAATACTTATGAAGAAGCACTGAGAAGACATCTGCCAGATGCAATGACTGAACTAAGCAATGTTAATAATGTTGACATTTGTAAGCTGTCTGTCCTGCGGTTCTCACATGCACATTGCAGTTTCACCTCTAAGCTGTTTAAAGTTCAGACGTTATGGACTTTATTCTGAGCCTAACCTCACCAAAACCAAATCAGGTTTGCATGCTGCATGAAAGACAGTGAAGCAATATGTTGAGTGACTGCAATGACTGAAAGTCTTTTTTGTATAAATCTGCTGTACAAATCATGTCATCAGGAATTTTTAAACCACTGGGATTTAAATTAGATTAAAATCATGCTGTGCATTTCAAAGTGATTTCTCAGTGACTTTAAGCACTATAATAAATAATAAAAACAAGTAGAAGGGTTGTCATAATAATTTAAACAGCATCAATCTCTTTGACAAATCAACTCTTTCAAAAAAGGCATAGGATACTGTGGATTTAAAAGGGAAGAAATCAGAAACACAGGTTGTTATGATTTGTGTTCCTACTTAAATTAACCAAACCACTGTTTCTCTGCACTACTGTTTGTTGTAGCTGTATATGTCAGTGTGTGTGTATAAATTGTACCACCTGTGAATAAAAGTTTTCATGTCCATCCTGTACATTTTTGACTCTGGGTTCACTCTTCACCAAAGATATGAAATCAAGACTAGTGTGATAAATCTGCAGAATTGTTTATTTATAAAGTTGCATGGAGAGTAAAGCATCCACTTTTTTATAAAATCTGAACAAAAAAGCAGTGTGTGAGCTCTCGAGCTGTTGTGATGTGCCTCATTCTGTGTCCCGACGTCCAAAGTCCACCCAGCCCTGGTAGTCTCGATCCGACATGCACTCAGAGTTCATCAGCTCTGTGAACAAACCATTCCTACATGAACCACACACACAAGGCTTCAGTACACAGACCTGAGCATTTTCTTTGGATCTCTGCCCATTCACTCATTTATTCTGATTGAAACAAGATGACAATCACAGAACTTTCACACCCCAGCCTGCAGCATACCTGAAATCGCTTGCATTATTTGTTTGGTCATTATCTCGCGTTCATCCTCTGAAAGGTGTGTCCGTCTCTCCACCCGTGCAGACTGAGTCCGAGGTGCTTGCCTCTGTCTTCCAGCTGAGTCTTTCACCATCTCCCGCTTGGCTAGAAGCTGGTGGAGAACATTTGTCTCCTTTGTCTCTCCAGCTGCAGAGGATTCAGGTGAGGAGGCTGCTCCAGATACAAGCAGTGCAACTAGCAGTGCAAATATCATGATAACTTTCCCTGACATGTCTCTGTGCAAGGAGAAAGAAACATTTCTGTTAAAATCAGATGTATCGTTAAAATTATGTATCAAAATTGGCAAAGTTACTGTACCTGTGAAGATAGGATGAGATATGTACACAACAAAGTGCGATGAGAGTGACGCCGCTGGTGCAAATCTGCTGATTCTGAGCTTGTTGTCTCTTTTATACCCAAGTTTGGTGTCATCATAATGGCTTTCAATCAAAGAGTGATAATGGTGTTCACTGCAGAGCATTTGACTGATTAGGAGATGGACACATTGGAAGAAGGATGTGCGTAATGGAAATTATACATCCCTACATGGAGAAACCCATCATTATACTTGTCACTTAAGACCTTTTTTGCACTGCAATAACACTAAAACAACTCAATGTGTTTATATAAGAAATCCAATACTCCCTTAGAAACCATTTAAAACAATACAAATCAGATGTAACTTCAAAGATACTTTGAAAAATTCAGCTTTAAAGGGTGAAAATGGGGGTTTCATGTGCTTTAAAATGACGTAAATATAAATGATTGACTTTCCATTTCTTTGCAGTAACCACTTTGTTTGCATTGTTACTCTTCATATTTTTACATACATGTATATATGAGCACATTTAAATTAATCAAAATGTTTTTGCTTGCAACTTTAAAGAAAAAGTTAATATTCCATTACAAAGATGTCCTTAATAATGTAGTTAAATCTTATACTTGGGCAGTTCAGGCTGCAACAATTTCAGGCTAGCAGTTTTTCACTTCCTTTTAAGAAAGCAGAGCTACATGATGACAAATTGAATGTAAAATGTGCATAATTTATTAACTTGTCATGCTGTGGCTTGTACTTTCCACATGACGTAAGCACTACCCTTTTAGGAAAAATCATACTTGCTTGGATGACATTAGCTCTGTTTACATACAGTACTGTATAGATTTTTTTCAAGTGCCCGAGTTACTCTGAATCCATTTTCCCCTGACAATGTGTGATGTTTAACTGCTAGTAAAGCAGAAACAGCATAAACACAGCCTTCAAATATTTTTCTACCAGGCAGTGAAAGTATCATCTGTCAGCTGTGAGTGATTGTGTGCTACTTTGATTTACAACAGCACAATGGAGAGCAGAAAATATATATCAACATGTTAATGTGCAAACTGCCTCAGGGTGTTATGCCTAATTTGTAAGTCTGTGCAGCAACACAGAAAATTAAACACCTTAAACATGAGCCTACAGGTTGAAAGAAAGTCTACCTTTATTTGACCTTTATCTGACTTACATCTACTAATGCTCTGCTGGAAAGATAATTGCTGGTCTAAATATTTCATTTTTGTTCTCTGGAGACTGATGCGACACACACCCATCAGTAAAATCTGATAAAGGTCCCAGACACCACCTGCTCTAGACAGACTGCTCCTTTGACTTGTTGCTCTGGTCAGATTCATACCCACACACCGATTTTATCTGGCAAGGCTACATCAGATGTTTGAGGCTGATTTTTATTACTGTCACTGATTTTCACCTGTGACCTCTCAGCTATGTGTCTGCAAATTCCTTTATGCTGGTGAAAGGTTATGATGAGACTTTCCCATTAGACATGAGTAAACTTGTGCAACATCAGCAGCACTGCTTAACTTCCATGTAAAGTTTCTCTCTTAGATTCTACTTATTTCAGTTTAAGAATAGTTTAACTGAGAGTCCATAAATAATCCACAATAAAGTAAAATCCACAATAAAGTATACAGAACAGGAAATGTTTTATGGACCTTTTTAAGTTCAATCAAAAAAAAAAGAAGGGAATGGGCTGACTAAAGGCCATTTATTGAGACTGTAATCTAAACAAGGTCATACAGAATTAATTACTGCACATGATCTCATCAATGGCAAGATGCTGAATTCTTTTGACATTTAAGTTTTTATGTTTATGTTTATATTGTTTTTATGACTGTTGTGACTGATCTTCGCTCTGTTGAGGATTGCATTTAATTTCGTTGTACATCTTACATGTTACAATGACAATAAAGATATTCTATTCTATTCTATTAAGATCTGAAACATGTACGTACGTGACAGTCACTGTTACACAATAGTGGCATATAGTGTGTTATCATTTACTCGGGCTGCCATTTTACCTGCATGGTTGTGTTTCACAACAGATTAAGATGATTTTTAGATTCTTGTCAGTGACTTCTGCAAGTTTTACTTTGACCACATGTTAGCTAAGCTTCCTAAGAAAAAGGTGTGACAGTGTTTTGTTTTTGCCTGTTTGGGTGGGGAGAGGGGGTTTCTGGCACAATGATCACAGCTATGTTTGGAGAGGCATATATTCAAATTCATTTTCTATGTCAACAGCTATTAACTGTATTGTCAGCTCCTTTCAGTTCACAGGATAAAAATAACTTAAGCTTTTCTAAAGAAAACTGCGGTTGAGAGAATATGATTACGAGGAACCAGTTTGCAGTGCTTACCAACTTTTTCTTTACAGATGAGTTCAAGTGAAAAACCCATCCATACTTTTCATTTTGTCCACAAATAGATCTGTGAGACACCTTCGGTGCAGGTTGACATGAGGAGTGACTAAGAACATAATGGTTGAGCAGCACAGCCACAGATTAGCTTCTCTGTGCCCACATTTGTTTGTAAGGCTTTTGTGGATGCAGATGCAGGATACTCAAGGACAATACAACACTAAAATATGATTTCTATGAATGAAGTATTTTTTACTCCATACTATTTATTTTAAAGGCTTAATTACCTATCTTACAGATTTTAAAATAGACTACAATATTATGCCGTATTATTATAGATAAAACTACCCAGAAGTACAGTCATGTGAAAAAGAAAGCTGTCCTGTGAAGCACTAAGTACAGCCCATGATTCATTAGTAGTAACTGTTTTCTGCATGCCTTTATCAGTCTCACATTGTGGAGGAATTTTGGCCCACTCTTCTTTACAGCATTGCTTCAGTTCATTGAGGTTCGCAGGCATTCAGTTATGCACAGTTCTCTTAAGTTCCCACCACAGCATTTACTTCGGCTTGAGGTTCTCTCTTGGCAACCCTTCCAAATAAGCCATACTTGTTCAGTCTTTTTCTAATTGCATTGTCATGAACTTTAACATTTAACATGCTAACTGAGGCCTGCAGAGTCTGAGGTGAAGCTCTTGGGTTTTTTTGCAGTTTCTTTGAGCATTGCAGGGTCTGACCTTGGGGTGAATTTGCTGGGATGTCCACTCCTGGGAATATTGTTTGGCATTGTGTTCACACACCTGAATGCAACAGACATTCGGACATTCTGCAGAACCTTAGGAGAAGAATTAGAATTGCTAAATAATATATAAATTACTTTAAAGCAAATCACTAATTGCCACTTATTTATTTGAGCTACTTTTAACACAAACATCTTTTTTTCAACCCCAAATGAATTGTGAACAACATAATTATCTTCATCCTGGCTTGATATCAACCCATTTATTAGTTTCAACCTCAGTATAAGGTTGCATAACTTGCAATTTGCCAAAATACTATAATTAATATTTCTGTAAAGCCACAAGTATCAAATGCAGTGAAACTAATTCTAAAACAAACACACAGTACTCAGCTGCTAGTCATAACAGACCAAATGCAACAAAATTAGTTTTTTTTTAAATTAATATTTTATTCTTTTCTCTCTTCTCCACCTCACTTAAAATCATTTCAGCATTTATGTCTGCCCTATAAAGTGACAAAAATGATAACTGTCCCATCTTCATGTTTGGCTGGATGTCAGTATGGTTATCAGGTAAGCTGTCAAACTAGATGTTCTACCCGTCTTTCATCAAAGCTTGCCTGCTGTAATCCTACACACCCAAGTGAGGGGGCGAAAAAAAACCAATGAAACAAAACAAATAACTATTATCTGCATCCCAATCGGTATTGTGGCATGGCATTTGACGCTGTTCCCCTCCCTCCCCTCCGTCCTATATAATACCCAGCTGTGTCATGCAGAATGACACCTTGGAGAATCTCCTTCTGTGCTCACACCAGCCTCACATCAGCACATCCTCCTCTCACCATGGCGGTCTCTCTCACCCTGCAAAGGAGCTACAGCGTTCAGCAGAAAACCTACAGCACCAGCAGCCTCAGTAGATGGAAGCAGACATGCATCCCCTCTGTCCCCTTCCATGGCCGCACACCCAGTGTATATGGTGGAGCTGGAGGTTATGGGACCCGCATCTCCCAGTCCACCTTCTCCTCCAGGTCCCTGACCCCGTACGGGGAGACCTCTGTGATTGGCGATGAGAAGGCAACTATGCAGGACCTGAATGACCGCCTGGCTGACTACCTGGAGAAAGTAAGTCGTGTTGATGATCATTGTTTGTTGCAAGAGTCACACTTTACTTTACCTTTCTTTCTTTTCACTTATTTTTTTTTGCATTTAACATTTGTAGTCACTAGTTAATAAGTAATAAGATAATTGTTATAAATGTATAACAATTTAATAAGTAATTTAACATTACATGTTAAAGTTTTCAGTGCAGAACTTATAATTTTTACATTGTCATGTATTGACATAGATCAGAGAACATGCAAATCTTGATGAAATTAAATAACTTAAAGAAAAACAGCTAATGAATATGTAAATTTACCTAATGGAAAAAGCAGAACAGCTGATTTAACAGGCATGGGGATATCCTACTTGTATAGCCCAGTAATTCTTCATCATAAAATTACACAAACTGAGGCATTACTTTCAGGCATGCTGAAACAAGCTTCAGAAACTGGCTGAATGTGGTTGTATGTGCAGGTGCGTGCTCTGCAGGCAAAAAATAAGCAGCTAGAGCTCAACATCAGTGAGTTCTGTAAGAAGACAACTGTTGTTACCAAAGACTATGCTGGCTATTTTTCCACCGTCAATGGCCTGCGAGCTGAGGTACCTCTCACACTTTACACATCACAAAACACTGAAAGAACGACAAAAATGAAGAAAAACATTTTACAATGCACACATAAAACTGAGAATACATAAGTACACACAGTGTGTTAAAAAGGCTGCATTACCAAAGCAGACTACCAAACATCTATGCACATGTTTGACATATTTTCCATTGATTTACTATGTCAACAAGTGTTAACACAAACTAAAGGTGATGTGTGGGTTTGAACAATAGTTAAAACCAGTTGTAACTAATGTCACTGACAAACAGCATCCAAAGAAAGCTGAAGTGCTGCTGAATATAAAATAATATGCTAAATATCAATAAATGAAGATTATAGTATAGAATAAAGTATAGACAGTTTATTCATCTCCCCTCACTTAGATTGGACAAAGATGTTCAGAGAACCAAGCCATCACCCTGCAGATTGATAATGCTCATCTGGCAGCAGAAGACTTTAAAATGAAGTAGGTTTACATTTCTTTGTTGCTTCATGATGTAACACGCTGCATTAAGTTATACAAAACCCTTTTTTTCTCTCTTTTTTTTAGTTTTTAAATTTTAGTCTGTAGTTCTTATGGTTGGAATAATTATGAAAACTCAAACCACATTTTTCATTTTCTGTTATATTATGTCATGATAAACTTGGTAGCTCACAATGCTGTTGATGCCAACGAAATCTTAATGAAGATTTGAAACATCTGACTTTCTTCTGTAGATATGAGATGGAGTTGAACATGTGTATGGTGGTGGAGGCTGATGTGTCCCGTCTCCGAGGGGTCCGGGACAGCCTGACTCTCAACATCAGTGACCTGGAGTTAAGGATAGAGGGTCTGAAAGAGGAGTTGGGGTACATGAAGAACAATCATGAGGAGGTGAGAGGTCCAAAATAGAAAGGATTGAAAGACTGTGTGATTCAGTATTTGCTTTATTTCTAAGTGCAGTGGCTCCATCTGCTGGTGATGGAAGTGCTTACACTTGTCCTGGATGGGCAGGAGATTCAAATGCGTCCTTTTTGCATGTTGCAGGAGATGCGTCAGCTGAGGATCCAGAACACTGGCTCTGTGAATGTAGAGGTGGACAGTGCAGAGTCTGTGGATTTGACACAGGTCCTGCATGAAATGAGGGAGCAGTATGAAACTCTGGTGAGCAAGAACAAGCTGGAGCTGGAGAAATGGTTCCAGTCAAAGGTAAGGTACCCAAAACACCCAAAACGACCCAGAAAGTGAAATATATGATTAAAAAAAAATAATTAAAATTGCTTACTGATTATATTATATGTGCTTTCCAAAAGGTGGAAATTCTCCAGAAGGAAATCACTGTTTGCCAAACAGACGTGAAGACGTTTTACTCGCAGCTGTCAGAGCTGAAGAAGACCTATCAGAGTTTGGAGATAAATTGGCAAAGCATATACGCAGAGGTAAGCCATGAATGGGATAACATAATGCAAAAGCACACTTTGGATGTGTAGGTTTTGTTATTACAGTTTAAAAGTGGTAAACCCAAATACAGACCACAGTGTCAGGTCTAATAAACAAAGGGTAAGCTTTAAAAAAAAAGCTGTTAAAATCTTACTGAAGTTCATCGGGGTATCCTACGACCTTCAGCATCCTATACTAAGATTGATATCCAGATCACAGGCAGGAGGATGGAAGAAAGAGGATTCAGTTCAATTCAATTCAATTCAATTCAATTCAATTCAATTCAATTCAATTCAATTCAGTTCAATTCAATTCAATTTTATTTATATAGCGCCAAATCACAACAACAGTCACCTCAAGGCGCTTTATATTGTGTGGTAAAGACCCTACAATATTAGAGAGAAAACCCCAACAATCAGGCGACCCCCTATGAGCAGCACTTGGCCACAGTGGGAAGGAAAATACTCCCTTTTAACAGGAAGAAACCTGGCTCAGGGAGGGGCAGCCATCTGCCGCAACCTGTTGGAGGTGAGGGGAAACAGAAGAGAGCAGAGGGAGCAAAGGAGATGAAGAACAACAAATTAGATAAATGAGAAAAGCATAAAGACAACATGAGAGGAAAAGCCATTATCAAAATAAAACAGGAAGTGAAAATAAGGGAAGACAAGGAAACTGACACATAGACAAACAGGGGTGGATACACAAAGAATCATGGGGAAAAGCTAAACTATAAGAAACACAAGAGAAGGGATCTTACAATATAAAACGTAACAAATGAAACTATAACAAAACCCAATACCATGACAAGTTTATCTGAACAAATTTAGACCTTAGATCGAAGCATAGATTCATACCTGTTTCTGTAAAACAAGCACTCATCTGCCCATATATTCAAAGAGACAAGAGTGACTTGCTAAAATCATTCCAACATTTTTGATGGCCATGAAGATCCATACGTTATGAACTTTCAAAATAAAGTTGGTGGTAACTGTCTTTCTGCTCAACAGCTGTAAGTTAAATGACAAAAAGCCAAAAAAGTAATACAATAAATAAATAAATAAAATAATTAACCAGGGATGTTTTGCTTGGCTTGCTTATATTAGACTGGGCAATGCAGTGCCTTGCTAGTTGACATCAGCAGAAGCTGAGCCATATTATCTTCTGATATTTGAAGCATGTTAGGTTAGGAATGCTTTAATTGTTAGCACAAGAAAGAGGAATGATTATAGCAAGTGAAAAGTTTTTAGTGCCCTTATGGGCTCCTGATTATTATTTTAAGACAAAGCTGAAAATTTGAATTTAAAATTAACATTTTCCAAATACATAAGGACACTTTATAATTTGCTGTAAGGCAGAGGAGGTGATTCTTCCCTCTGATCATGCTCACATGGAGCTTTTGTTACCTTCCTGTTCCGCAGTTAAGTTTTCTGCAGCAAAATTTGGAGGAGGTGAACACTCGATACAGTTTTCAGCTCCAAGAGCTGCAGGTGACCATCACCACCCTGGAGAGAGAGCTGCAGCAGCTGAAGGTCTCTCTTGTGAAGCTGCAAGCAGAATATAGCCAGCTGCTGGACATCAAGATGAGGCTGGAAATTGAGATCTCTGAATATAAGAGGCTTCTGGAAGGAGAGCAGTATGAACAAAAGCAGTGAGAGATTAAGGATTTATTTATTTATTTTTATTCTATAATGAGTTAAAGCAAAGAAAAATATTTAAAAGTAACGCTTACTCTCTTCTTAGGACTGTGGTCATCAGCAAGGTGATAGAAGAAGTGGAAGGTAAGAATCCACGTCACTTACTAAACCGGAATTTCTGATCTTGTCACAGTAGAACTGAATTAGGCTCCTTGCACTGTAGTCACATGATGCATTATTTCTGCAGAGCATAAACCCCACATTGAAAAACGTGTGAGGACTATCATCGAGGAACTTGTCGATGGAAAAGTGGTGTCCTCCACTGTTGACACCCAAGTGGAAACTATTCAGTAACCTGTGCTCCCCTCACCTATGCTGCCACTAAACATCTTACATTAATTTGTCCCAAAGCCTCATTAACAAATCACTATAATGTCATACTGCAATACCTTGCTTTAAGTATTATCCACTTGTGATTGTAAGTTGTTAAAAGCACTTTGGCTTCTTCTGAAGAATTTTCTTTGTTTTCATTTAATTGGAAATGTAGGCTTTGCAAAGTGCAGTAAATGCTGATCTTTACATGGTGCATGCTCCTTTGAATAAGTATGAAACCAAAATACGTTTAAAAGCCTGAAAACAAAAATGAATGGTGTTTTATTCTTAATCACAAATGAGTTTTACCATTCAGAAGTGGATTATAGTTCGAATAGTGACTTTGCTTTTGCATAATTTACATAGCTAACCTAAATAAAAAAGTAAAACCTAAATATAGCTAACCTATAGGAGACAGTGGCTTTATATATTTATATAAAGCCACTGTCTCCTGTACCTTTCCTGTTTGGCTACTGTGGTTAAAATCACGACAACATATGAAAATAAATTAAGAAAAAAAGTATTAATTTTGTGTTGTATTCAGAGTGTAATTTCATGTTTGAACACCAGGTGTCGCCTTTTATTTTCGCTCTAAAAATGGAGTCCTGGCCCAACTTCAGTGGATTGATTGTATAACCTTATTTTGCTTAAGTGGAAACAGATTGTTGCTACACAAGAGACATGATCAGTTTCACTTACAGAACAATAGGCAATGATCTGCAAAGAGCATAAAATCAAGGCACATTACAAATGCTATTTTAGAACCGTAGGAAAAATGTATGACACTGGATGTGATGGGGTGGAAACATGCAGAAAGGAAAAACATTTCCCATAGAATACACATGTTATGCAAGCCTGTTCTCTAAATATGTAAAGAGTGAAGATGTTGTTTAGTGAAGTTTATTGGTCACTTTTAATTCATCAAAGACATCTTTATTTGGGTGGAGCTGAATCAAGTGGAGGCTTGAGATCTACAAAGGTTTTGCCCTGATGAGTTAATCTGCTGGTTAAAATGACTCAACTCAAAACTGCTGCCTTTTCACTGCTTTTGTGTTCACTTTTCACTGATCCATCATAAGTGCTATTAAATATAATTAGCACACACCTTAAATGTAAAAATGATCCATGCTGTTTCAGCTGTTTTGTGCAGAAAGAAATATCAAGTTTAGGCAAAGCAGTGATTCATCCACCTTGCCATGAGGAACTAACAACTCTATTATTGTGCATTACTGGTTAACACAAAAATGTACCGTTGTTGGAACGTATGCAACTTGTGCCTTATATACTTACAGAAAGCCACATTTTAAATTGAAAATCAGATATTACATTTGCCTTCCTTAAAATTTATGCCTAATTGCAAAAGAAAAATGTTGTCATGCAGGGTGGGCAGATTCACAGTGCATGTGTGTTTTGCTGTTGCATTCACTCTGTGAATGTTTGATGAACAGAAGTACATTAGGTTATTTTATTTCCTTGTTGTCTGCATCACATGAGGAGTTTTCCCTCACCTGACTAGCTCAGGGTTTAGCCGTGTGCACATGGGCTCTTTATCTAAATCACTTCATCTTTTGTTAATAACAGAAAAAAGCAAACCTATCTTACTCAGTTCTGTTACACTGTCTCTGTTGTAAATTTCCTCTCAAACCTCTCAAAGCATCAGAACTTTTGCATGAAATATTCCTTGCTATCAAGGGTGTGTCCAGTCATTGGCACTGCAAGAAGCAACAGTAACCAGTTTGGGCCTGAAACAGAATAACTTGAAACACTCACACACTCTCAGAAAATAAAGTACCTTTTTGTACCTTTAGACATACCACAGCTTGTAACTCAGGTGGTACCCTCTATGGTACTGTCATTTTACCTTGAGAGGGTACTTATTTGTACCCTTGTGGTTTGTACCTTACAGAGACCAGTCTTGAGCCTCTGATACACTTTTGTACTGTAATGGATTGATAAAAAATTGACCTTTTAAAAAAGATGCAAAATTAGTTACAATAATTTATATAATTTATTCATACACTTGGAAATGGCCTGATACAGAGCATTTTTCTAGTCTTACTAGCCACTCAAAGCTTTACCTATTTCACATTTGCTCCCTGGCCACCAGGCTCAGGGAGCGCAAGGCAGGTCTGACCTCACGACCTTGTTGCTGTGAGGCAGCAGTGCTGCTCATATGTGAAAAAGAAAGTAATCATTTACTGTTTCACTTTATCACCACGTCCAAAGGACATTATTCCAGGGGTCTTGTGGTTTGTTCAGATGCAACGTTGCAAACCTAAGCCATGCTGCCATGTTCTCTTTGGAGAGAAGAGGCTTTCTCCTGACAACCCTTACAAACAAGCCATATTTGTTCAGTCTTTTTCTAATTACTTAATACTGTCATGAACTTTAACATTTAACATGCTAACTGATGCCTGTAGAGTCTGTGATGTAGCTCTTGGGTTTTTTGCAGTTTCTTTGAGCATTGCACGGTCTGACCTTGGGGTGAATTTGCTGGGACGTCCACTCCTGGGAAGATTGGCATTGTGTTAACACATACCTGAATGCAACAGACCAACAAACTGCCAGAATATCTACTTTTCTAGAGGTGGGCACATTCGCTGATGATCAGTTAATCAACTGCATTTAGCATTAGCAGCACCTGGCATTAGCAGCACCTGGCAGCACCTGGCTGCTCTCTTAATTCCTATGGAAGCAGTAAGGGTGTACTTAGTTTTTCACAAGACTGCACAGAGTCCTATGAAAAGGTTCTTTTTTACATGACTATAATTAAAGTTGTATTAAAATTGTATTAAACTTTTTGACCCTCAAAAGGATACATAAAGTTGGGTCCCATAATTACATGGTAAATTTGTGTAGCTTATACCTCTAGGGAATAAAATGGACTTCTACTTTACCCGTAATTCTGAGAGTGCACACACAGAGAAAGGCAGAAGAGGACTGTCAAAAAACACCTGATTCAGTAATGAGTCATCAGGGCCCTCACTTCCTTGCCTAGAAGACTAAGATATTGCTTTATATTGGCTCATATGTAACTTACACACACCCAGGTAAAAACGCTGTGGGCTATTTGATCATGTCACAGCACATTTTAAACATAGTGTTCCTGTTCTCATCACAAGCTGCATTTATCTGTGTCAGTGAGGCACTTCATACTCAGACCTGAATGGGCCTTTCACATTCCAAGAAGTCCCTCCCATTTAGATGAAATGTGGACTGGGTACGTGACATAGTAAATTTGTCACGAAAGAGTTACAGATTTGGTTATTGGCAAGTTTAACCACAAGCGCATTTCTACTTCACACTATACTTTTCAATGAATGGAGTCTGCACAGGTTCTCAGGAATGTCTCAATTACAGCCATTCACACTTCATTCATACTTGCTTCACACAAAGTCTCACCTTGCTCTACCACCACACATATACAATTAAATTATTCAACAAAACTGATATGAAACCACAATGCCATCTTTACCGTCAAAGCAAGAAAATGTGCAAATTGTTTACCAACCAGCAAGGGAGTGTGGAACGCAGGCAGTAGTAGTTGGCCTACATGTCAAGGAAATACATGTAGGTGACTTTTTGACAAGCAAACATTTGATCCTTTTTAAATACTGCATTTAGATTAAGATGGTATAATGTCTTAACCCTTTCATGTGCAAATTATGACATCTTCAGTCAAGATTTTTTCCACTTTTTGCCACTATAGCAGCAAAACACATGCATATTCAAAAGAAAATGGCTTTTGAATAGCTGTCTACTAGAGTGACTACCATGCATGAAGTGGTTAACATTTTGGTATACCAAGAAGTATACTTCTTGGTATACTTCTAACCCAATTGGGACACTGAGTAAAATGTAAATTAAAACAGAATGGAAAGGTTTAGCAAATCTCATAAACCCATATTTAACTCAAAATAGAACACAGAGAACATATCAAATGCTTAAACAAGGAAAATGTACAATTTTAATAAAAATATTAGCTAATTTTAAATTTGAAAACATCTCAAAAAATTTGGGACAGAGCCATGTTTACTACTGTGTAACATCCCCTCTTCTTTTAACAACAGTCTGTAAATGTCTGGGAACTGAGGACACCAGCTGCTGGACGTCTGGGAGAGGAATGTTGTCCCATTCTTGTCTGATATAGAATTCAAGCTGCTCAACAGTCCTGGGTCTTCTTTGTCATAGTTTTCATTTGATGATGCACCAAATGTTTTCAATTGGTGAAAGGTCTGGACTACAGGCAGGCCACTTCAGCACCCAGACTTTTCTGCTATGAAGCCATACTGTTGTAACAGATGCAGTATGCAGTTTAGCATTGCCTTGCTGAAATATGCAAGGTCTTCCCTGAAAAAGACGTCATCTGGATGGCAGCATATGTTGCTCTAAAACCTGTATATACCTTTCAGCACTGATGGTGCCTTTCCAGATGTGCAAAGTGCCAATTCCATAGGCACTAATGCACCTCCATAAAATCAGAGATGCAGACTTTTGAACTGAGTGCTGATAACAAGCGGGACGGCCCCTCTCCTCTTTAGACCAGAGGACACAGCGTCCATGTTTTCCAAAAACAATTTCACATTTCAATTCATCTGACCACAGAACAGTTTTCCACTTTGCCTCAATCCATTTTAAATGACCTTTGTCCCAGAAAAGACGGCGGCATTTCTGGATCATGTTCACATATGGCTTTTTCTTTGCATGATAGAGCTTTAACCCAGATTTGTGGATGGCACAGTGGACTGTGTTCACACAATGATTTCTGGAAGTGTTCCGGAGCCCGTGCAGTGATTTCCATGACAAAATCATGCCTGTTTTTAATGTTGTGTTGCCTGAGGACCAGAAGATCATGGGTATCCAATATTGATTTTCAGCCTTGTCCCTCGCACACAGAGATTCTGAATAATTGTTCCACAATTTGTAGATGCAATATTTTTTCAGAGTGGTGAACCTCTGGCCACCTTTACTTCTTCTTTTTTTTTTTGCGTAAAACGTTTTCTCAGTTTAAACATTTGATACGTTTTCTATATTCTACTGTGAATAAAATATTGGTTTATGAGATTTGCAAATTATCGCATTCTGTTTTTAATTTACATTTTACACAGTGTCCCAACTTTTTGAAATTGGGCTTGTATCAACAGAACTATTCTTTTTTTTTTTTTTTTTTAAATAAAAAAAAAAAAGGAAGACACCCTTTT
>VUQI01034266.1:41306-70096 GCA_015106735.1 Paratilapia polleni
GTTATTAGTATGGACCATTCTGTATTGTAAATAATTTCAATTTAAGTAGATTTTTTCTTTGCTCTCTCTCCAATCTTCCCTCCTCTGACTCACTATTTTCTCATCATATTTTCTCCATTGCCTCTTTCTCTTCACTAAGTCTCACCTCTCATCCTCCCCATCCAGCAACCTCTTGTACTCTGCAATCTCCAGCTCCAGCCTGGTCTTGAGATCCAGCAATATGTCATACTCCAGCTTGTTGGTGGTGATATTGTTGTTGATCTTGGACAACTGAGCCTCTAAGCTTGTGACCGTATTCTGGAGGTTTGCTAGCTGTGCTGCATAGCGTGTCTGAGTCTCTGTCAGGGTCCCCTCCAGAGATGCTTTCTGTTAGGGTTGCAGAAGAAGGTTGTTAAGCCAACAGGAAGTCAGTGATTGTGTGAGCAAGCAACCAGAACTTGGGAAGGGGTGGAGGACTTAACCACCTTTTGACCAGGACACCATGGTTCTCAGCTATGACTTAGTAATTATCCTACTTGCTGTTTACCTTTATTTTCACTCAGTGTTTGGTTAAGGTGAAAAACTACTTAGTTGAAGTTAAGAAAAACAACAACTCATATTAAAAGCTAAATTTTTTCTTTTACCCTGGTGCCACATTACACACCATCTAATGGTGACAATACAGCACACTTCTTCACACAGTGACAGAGGTCACTTAACTTTAAAATGTAACTATAGATTGTACTATAATCTCACATAAATCTCACATGACCTAAGGTTTCATTTTCCAAGAGATGATGCTCTCTAAGACTTTGCTTGATAATTAAAACTCATGCTATTACCAAATGCAAAAGCTAGCAGGTAGTTACCTTAGCTGACCACAAAAAAACTGAAAACCAAGTGGCCTGGCTAAGATTAAAGGTAGCAAAATCTGCCTAACGGGACTTCTGAAGCTAAAGAACTAGAAGCACTCGCAACAATTCACACATTATAGTCTGGTAAATTCAACTGTAACCGTAAACGTGTGGCATTTTGAGGTTTAGGCACCTCTTTATTGTAACTGTTAAGAGAAGCTAACACACTGCTAACAGTACCTTCATATTTAATGGACTGATATCAGAGTAATATCAGTCTTATAACTCGAGAAATGAGCTTTACAATGTTGTTAATATCTTGAACTGTATAGAAAAACAGCATAAATTCCAGTGATGTGTGTTGACATACCAGGCTCAAATGGCACTGCAGTTCAATCTCAAGCCTCTGGATAGTGCTCCTCAGGTCTTGAACCTCCCTTTGTGTTGTGACCAGAATCTCAGTTTGTGTGTTCACTTCCTGCTCTGCCACTGCAATCTGAGCAAAAACGCAACATCACAATATATGTTACTACTCCAGTTTTACTCTTGAAAAATCACTGAATGCCAAGAAGCTTCACTTCTCACCTTGTTCTGATACCACAACTCAATCTCCTTGTGGTTCTTGGCAATCACACCCTCGTAGTGTTCCCTGATCTCTGTCATGGCCTGGTTCAGGTCTAGAGAAGGAGAAGCATCCACGGCCACATTAACCTGGCCGCCCATCTGAGCTCTCAGCAGCGCAACCTCCTGCAGGGGTCAAAGGGCAATATTTCAGCTCACAAAGACTCAAAATAAGCTACCTACTGTGGCGTATTGCAATCATGCGTGTTTTTGACTCTGCATGTGGGCTTGTGTGTGTGTGGTGCGTGCGGGTGTTGAACAAACAGAAGCAATGAGGTAATGGAGAAAGAGAAGAATACATGGAAGTGTGCAGAGAGAAGAGGGGCAGCACAGGGAGAAGGAGAAGGTGGCAGAGCTGTTTATAAAAGCATTAACCTAACATAGCATTTCCTCTGTATTATCAGGGGTAAAGCAGAGGTCATGTGTGTGAATTATGAACAGCTTAGGCCACAATAGATTGCAATGAAAAATAGTGACAGCTTAGTGCTGCAGTGAATAGATGCTGCTGAACAGAAGGATGATGTTGAATGCTGTCAATATGATAAAATACTTTCAGGTTATGTGCATACACAGGTGGTGGCCTGTGTATAGGAATGTGGAGACAAATGTGAACTCATAAGTTTGCTCTCTCTGCAAACTCACCTCTTCGTGGTTCTTCTTGAGCATAATGAGCTCTTCCTTCAGGGACTCATACTGACTCTCCAGATCCATCCTGAATAGGCTAAGGTCATCCATTGCCCTCTTCAGTCCAGCAATGTCCGCCTCCACAGCCATTCTCATGGCCAGCTCGTTCTCATACCTGAGGGAGTTTCACCCAGGATGACAGACAGAGTTATTTCAGTGGGTTATCAGGATCAGAAGTTGTCATGAGTTCACTCTTTGATGCACACAGAGGCCACACTCACCTCACTTTAAAATCATCAACACCTAGTTTTGCGTTGTCAATGTTCAGGACAGTCTTGGCATTGAGCTTGGTGGCGACACAAATCTGAGAAGGAAAAAAGTACCCATGGAAACAAGTCAGAAAACAATCAAGCTCATATTTCAGATAACAGTTTTTGAGAATTTGTTTTCTAAATGTGGCTCTTAAAAAGTAGCAAATGATTGCACTAGAAATGCATGTTTCACAGTTGAACAGTAAACAGACCAGTCGAGCTGAACTCTACACCTGGACTATATCTTTGTGTAGTTAACAGTGTGACATTAAGAACTATCAGCAGGATGTGATGCACAGTTGAAATGAATCTGGTATGATAGTTAAAAATTACAATTGTCCTACCTCAAGGGCCAATGTCTAAGACTTTGACAATGATGAATGAGTTTCCTGGCTCTCTAACTCAAGCTGTTGTACCCCCACATGCAATACATACCAACAGATACCAACCCCTCCCCTCACACTCGCAGTGAACGTTAACATCAGAAAGATAAGAAAATGAAGACAACAGAAAACTGTGAGACACTCCCTTATCTATTTCCTCGTACCTTATCCTTTAGATCCTCGATGATGGTGAAATAAGCAGAGTGGTCATGGGAGACCACGGTTCTGCTCTGGTACCACTCTCTGATCAGCCTTTCCAGGCGCTCATTCTCCTTCTCCAGGGTGCGCACCTTCTCCAGGTAGACAGACAGACGGTCGTTCAGGTTCTGCATGGTGGCCTTCTCGTTGGCCCCAACATGGAGGTCAAGCCCATCAGCAAGGTTCAAGCTTGGTGTTGCATAGCTCATCTGGGCTGAGGAGATACGTGTGCCATAGCCTCCTGCTCCACCGTAGACACTCATGGTGTTCTGCCTGAAGCTTCTAGTGCTTCTGATAGACATGTTGAAGGGTCTGGATTTGAACCAGGTAGGATAACTGGAGTTGATCTGCAGCTGAGACCATCACTTTGGTTTCCTTAGTTATATAGCTGCCAAAGTGGGATGGGCCTTGTGCGTGTTGAAAAGTGAGAATGCAGTTGACAGGTCACCCCCCTACCTCCTCTATGCAATCTCTCCATCACCATGGGTGTGGTGACCAGTGGGTAGGGGTTCATTCATCTCTTTTCAGGTCCAACTGGTGATTCCGCATTTTGTTGTTTCTCAGCATAAGGACAGTCATTCCTTGACATCTCCTTTTTCTGAAGTAATGCTTTTACTAGTTTGTTATTGCACCCCTCCTTTTTTGTTTGCTTAGAAGCAGGTTTAGAGAAAAACAAAACTAATTCAGAATCAGAATACTTTATTAATCCCAACGGGAGCAAATGCAATTTGTTACAGGTGCTCCAATATGAATATGAAATATAGAGAAATATAAACTGCAGTTTGTTAAAATAAATACTCCAAACGTCATTACAGAGAATATATAAAAGATAATGGCAGTTTAAGATCATTCGGTCGTATAGAAGAAACTGCTGTGTGTGGCTAATACGTAAAATAATCACTCACCCTAATTACTCACAGCAGTGACAAAAATAACACATACCAGTGATAATTTCACCTGTGTGAAACTATGGGTTGAAGACTCAGGGCAAAGTCAGCTGAAGTTATTTTTAATCACATAAGCTTCTAGGCAATATGCTAAAGATTATATTAATTAAGACTCATACAGTGTAATTAGATTAATGAATGAATGAATATGTTTATAATATTTTTTTAAGTGTTCACACAGACAACAGGGCTCAAAATTTGAAGATATACAAGAAACTACTTGCATAACAAGAGAAAACACAAAGGAAAGAAAAATCTAGCAAACTGACATTCCCATCAACCACTGCTGTAGTTCTGTGCTAATTAGCAAATGTTTTTATTAATTTGTTAATTCAACATTTATTTAACCAGAGAAATACAACTATTAAAATTTTAAATCTCTCAGAGTGTCCTGGCAAATACACCCAGCAGCTCAATCAACAGTGATTACACAACGATGACACTAACAAAACAACTATTTTACTAAGCGAACACGCTAAACTAAGAGGTTGAACGGGGTAAACATTACACCTGCTAAACATTATCTTGTTGGCATTGTCATTGTGAACATTTTAACTTGCTGATGGAGCACATGGGTCCACAGAGTGAGCCACTAAAACACATACTTGTCTTAACTGGCATGTTTACAGCATTAAAAAAATATATATTTAATATAAGTAGCTCATGAACACAGCATTTTTGAGGGGGGTGGGGTGTGGTCAAACAGACTCTTATCTTACAGTGTATTCATCTTTTATTCGTTGCCTGATTGTCTGATACTAGTACTGGCACTGAGATCTAATTAAAACAACTGAATTTTTTCTGTTTATCTACATATTAGATTATTCTTACGTTTTTTGGGGGGTACAACGAGTCTAACAGGGTATTGATAAACTAAATATGTTTCACTGAGGAAACAGCAGTCACAATTTGAACTAGTTTATACTGAATTAATTTGTACACTAGGCTCTGTAAACAACTTGCAAAAGTCAACTTATCAACTGGTTTAACTGGGTCATAATTATCATTGTAGCAGCCCATCCCCATGGTAGATAACAATCACAGAGTTTTGACCACCACCACCACCCACAGCAAGACACATAGCAAGGCTGCCTTACTTTGTGATCATTTAACTTCAACAACTTCGTCATTCAGCAGTCATACTGATAAGCTGGGTGAGGCCTGAAAAAAGGGATGAGTGATGGTAGATTTGCATCTGAGGAATCTCAGTCATTCTGTTGCTTCAAACATTAGGCAATAGAGAAAATAACATTAGAAGTACATGACATATTTTTTTGCAAGTAAAAAATACAAGTATTCATGAAGTGATTCCTGTTTTAGACTCTTACTTATTTGTCAAATTTTAGACTATGCTGTGCTGTGCTGTGCTGTGTGTGTGTGTGTGTGTGTGTGTGTGTGTGTGTGTGTGTGTGATTGCACAGTCCAGGCTAAACACAAAGGCCCTTTGGATTTCCTTCATCCCCACCAGACAATTTGTCTGGTTTTAACAGGTAGAACACATGTGAGATTAATCACATTACAAATTGTTGCATTGCATTTTAGTGTTTAATAAGCACAATTTTCACAGTAATTATTTATATTTTTGGGTGCATGTGTGGTTTCCCAGCTATGCTAGGACTCCTGTGAAGAACTGTGTACACCTTTACTGCTTCCACAGGAAATAAAAGGGTAAGTAGCAGCCAGGTGCTGCTAATGAAACACACTTTATTGATTAACTGATCATCAGCAAGTGTGACTACCTCTATAAAAGCAGAAGTTTTGGTAGTTCGCTGGGCTGGAGCATTCAGGTGTGTGTGAACAATGCAGCAATCTTTCCATGAGTGGACACCCCAGCAAATTCACCCCAAGGTCAGACTGTGTAATGGTAAGAGAAATTAAAAAGAACCCCAAGAGCTACATCTCAGACTCTACAACCCACTTCTCTCTAAAAAGAACATGGCAGTACAGCTTAGCTTTGTAAAGTTGCATCTAAACAAACCAAAAGACGCCTGGAACAATGTCCTTTGGGTAGAGGAAACCAAAGTGTAGATACTTGGACATAATGCACAGCGCTATGTTTGGCTGCAACAAACTGCGTATCAGCACAAACACCTCATACCAACTGTCAAGCACGGTGGTGGAGGGGTGATGATTTGGGCTTGTTTTGCAGCCATAAGACCTGGACACATTGCAGCCCAGGTCTTATGTAACACCATCTGTCAGCTAAAGCTTGGCCGAATCTGTGTCATGCAACAGGAGAATGATCCCAAGCATAGCATCAAATCTACAACAGAATGGCTGAAAATGAAAAGAATCAAGGTGCTGGAATGGCAGAAAACGATTACTTCAAGTTATTGCTGCTAAAGGTGGTTATACAAGCTATTGAATCATGGGGCATACTTAGTTCTTCACAGGACTTTGTATGCATGGCATTTGTTCTATTCATTTTGACTGATTTGGAATAACACAGTCAGACTTAGAAAGTCGGACTACTTTCCCCAAACCCTTGGGGGCCTAACAGCCGTCCAGTGAAACAACAACATGATAGCACTGATTGACTTGAAGAACAACCTTCTCATTTTACCATAATCCTTTTAAACATTTTCCTCAGGTCACTGAGATCTTTTGTTCTCTCAAACGCTTAAGGTAAAAATGTTGCAATGCCCCACCAATGCCTTTTAGTGTTACTACAGTCACAATCAGTTTCTCTGATTTAGCTATTTATAGGTATATGTTTGAGTAAAATGAACATTTTTGTTTTATTCCAATAAACTACTGACAACATAACTCCCAAATTCCAAATATAAATCTTTTCATTTAGAGCATTTATTTGCAGAAAATGAAAAATGGTCAAAATACCAAAAAAGATCCAGTGTTTTCAGACCTCAAATAATGCAAAAAAAAAAAAAAAGTTCCTATTCATTTTTAAACAACACATTACAAATGTTTTAACTTAGGAAGTGTTCAGAATCAATCAATCAAATCAATATTTGGTGGAATAACCCTGATTTGCAATCACAGCTTTCATGTGTCTTGGCATGCTCTCCACCAGTCTTTCACATTGCTGTTGGGTGACTTTATGCCATTCCTGGTGCAACAATTCAAGCAGCTCAGCTTTGTTTGATGGCTTGTGACCATCCATCTTCCTCTTGATCACATTCCAGAGGTTTTCAATGGAAAACCTCCAGCCCAATCTCCAGGTCTGGAGATTGGGCTGGCCATGACAAGGATTGAACCCTTCTTTTCCTCACACAAAATTTTTCTTTTCATTTCTTTTCAATATAATTATTGTTGTTATCCAATAATTTTTGAATTTACTGTTTTACCAAAAAAGCAGAAAAAATAGTAAAGCACATTATTATTATTTTTTGATTAAGATGCCAAATTACAGTTATTTACTTGCATTCCTGAATGGAAAAATTAGTTTTAGTGGTTGAATGTTACGCTTGATTAATCTCTGACTTCTCAGAGAAGTCCAGTGTGTCGGCTCAAATCTGGGTATAAAAATGTGGATTCAGTTTGAAATTCCTCACTGCTGTTCAAAACGCTAAAACGTTGAGAACTCACTGAAAAGGAAAGAGTCTGCATTAAAGCACTTCGTGATGCTGGATGGTTGTTTTTATGACAGGTGGTCTAATAAATTTGTTAAGCACTGTATATTCACATTTTCACAACACCTTCTAATAAATATAACCATGCAAATTCTCTTGTCAGTAAGTGGACCACTGCATCTTTAAAAATACCATCCAGTGTTCAAAGGGGTGGGGAAGAAAATATTTGCAAGAAACCTTGGACCAATCCTGACAAAGCATGGACTCACCACCTTCCATCAGCTCTCCACACCCACTTTATTTCACTGTTCAAACATGAAACACTGTTTTTTTCTTGCTCACTACATAACTTAAGCACCCTTCAGTCATTACATTTACATTTTTGCATACATGTGAATTAATGTGTACTGAATAGCTTCACACATTGTATGCGTCTGTGTGTGTCTCAGAGACAGGAAGAACAAGAATGCGTGCTTGGCGTTTCATGATATTTAGCTGTTTTTTTTTAACTGTCCTGCAAGATTGTCTTTATTAAATTGATAGTTTTACAGCATCCTTTTCCTTTTATCACCGACTGTTGCAATCTGTCATGCCTAAATAATAGAGATAAAGTATGATAAACTGTCTTTAGGAAAATTAAGTTTGGTATACAGAAAGCTCTCACTTTACGCTACTTTCACAACCCCCTTGGGTATGGCAGGGTGATTCACTGAAGAACGTCTGCAGAGAAAACATACTTCTATACTGTGAGCAGTTTTTGAAGTGATACTTTTGGATATCACTAGATGGTGCACTTCAGCTGGGAATCTCACCTGCACAGCTTAAAACTGTTTTGCAGGAAGGGTGTGGCCATGTGACAGTCTGTTGTATTTGTAGGGAGTACATCAGTCCATAAAGCCCTTATCCTATTGTCCCTTTCCCTGAACTTTTTAAGTTCTACTAGTAGTTTCTTTATAAATTCTGTAGTTCTGTAGACTAGAGAACAAGCATGAAAACTTATTCAAGTTAAATAATACTTTTCTCTCCTCCATTTTCCAAAGAAGGCAGCTTTAGGCATAGTAAATCAGCTTCACCTGTCAAACAGTGAAGAAATAGAGTCCAGAAGGTGCAAAGTACTTTTAGAAGAGAAGAAGCCTTCCTTTAACATATCTTTATTAATGTCACCGTTGGAATGAACCATGGTGGTTCCACAGACTTTAGTTTACTCACGCTACTCTGGATGAATGGATATGAGTCTGCACAGCTGATGATTGACTGTAGGATGAGATGGTGAATATTTAACTTTGTCTGCAGAAACACAAAACAAACACACAAACTCCAGCATACATAAACAGGCTGGTACACTCACACCTCTGTCCAGTCAATAATTCAACCCAGGACCTTTGTCAGAAATATTGCACACTGGGAGGTGATTGCATAGTGAAGGCTAAATAGTTGAGCAGGATGTGATACTGTCTGTGGAGGGGTGTGGTACATTTAGAGGCTCTAAGGACTGTGTTGCTCCATACAGACATCTGTGATTCATATTTTCTCTGCACAGAGCTTCACCCCCCACTGTTTGTGCACTGTATCTTTGTGGGTAAGACATAGTTGTATTCATACTTTACTGAATAGTTGGACATTGAACAGGAAATAATGTTTTATTTATGTTTAATTCATATAATATAGGAACTGATTAACAGATCACTCATACAGGCTAAACGCAAACAAATACAGAAGGGGACAGAGGCCAGTCGTCATTAACTGCTGAGCTAATATTTACACAATGTGGTGTAGTATGTCTGCACTGTATTTTCTGCACAAATACAGTGCATTTTTTTCTTATTTGAATTCCCTGAAAATGATTGAGAAAACAGATAGCACCCCAGGGGTTAAAAAAAAAAAATAGAATCATATAATTACAGCTGTAGTTTTATTTTTAAACTTGTCTTTTGTCACTTCACTTGAGTGGTACTGAGCTAAATGGTAACATCAGCATGGTAACATAATAATAATGACACTATTGCAGGTACTGTTTATTGTGTTTTTCCATGTTTACCAAGCAACCTCTGGCTGAACAATGAATCCAAAGGTTAAGTGCCAAAAATATCAATTCCTGTGATGGCCATTTGAGGCTGCCTTCAAATGTGAGCCAACATGAGCCTAATGCTCCAAAATTATCCTGCAAATAATGGCTTGCTGTGTGGTCATTGCACTAATAACTGTGGATATATTCACCTTCAATATACAGTCTTTAACCTGTTAGCATACTTGTTAATTAGCACCAATCACAAGGTGCAGCTGAATCTGATTAGCTTTGCATGTAAATCAAAATATGGGACAAGTGAACACTTTCTTAAGACAGTGCTAAGTGAGTTCAGCATTTCACATGATCTGGACAGATTGAAGGCTTTACACTGTATCTTGCACGTGCATATGTGTCAGTCCATTGCTTAAACTGAACACTCAAACATTCAACATATTTTCACAATGTGATTTTTTGATTTGTTTTGGGGAAATCAAACACATACATTGCCCCCTCTGAAATATGATTGCCCTGAAAAATCATGTTTTCTGCACCATTTTTCTACACCGATTTTATTTCTGTTTAAATATTCGGATTTCCTGTAGGCCTCCACTGCTGTGTTCTTGGTCCCCCCTGTGTCACCCCATTTAAAAAATCCTGTAAATGCCCCTGTGTGCAACCAGGTGCAATAGACTTCAAGAGGCTAAAACAAAGTACAAAGCAGCAGAGATATGGCATATTGATATGGCATGATATGATGTGCCAACAATTTTTAAAGGAAGTGACCTGACTGTGAAAGACATGGGAATGCCAGCCAACTGTCATTCCCATTGCACAACGAAACCAGTGGCAAGGACACTGTGCTTGCCTATGCTTAGATGCAGGAATTCAGACCATCCAGAACACTGCAGAAAACAATAGATAAGATTCAGGTATGAGTAGTGACGCATGCACTCTGCCATCCTTGTAGTTGCTATGGTACAAACAGTCCTCCAAATAGTGGGATATTTTGATGTTTTGAGTCTATGGTAACTTTGAGGAGAACAGTGGACTTCCTTTCATATCCTTAGGTTGTGATTCTCTTTGTTTTTACACTGAATAGAAACCATCTATTTATTCTTTACAGCTGAGAAAAGGAAATTGAAGACAATGAATGGAGTATTTGACTGTTCCCCCGTCACTGTTAACTGCAAGTTGACTTCACAGTGCAGTCATTATTTATGATTTGGTTAAGATCTATGACCTTATAACATGGGTGTCAAATGCATTTTAGTTCATGAGCCACATAGAACCCAATTTGAGCTCAAATTGACTGGACCATTATTTCATTAATTTACATAGCAAATAATTAACAGTGTGAGAGAAGTGCAATCTCATATTCACAGTCAGTCTACATTATTATAAAGAAATGCAACTGTGGTAAATCAATGAAAGGCAGTAAGAAGGCCATAAAACTGATGATGATTCAGATAGATGAAATTAACAGTTCAGATAACCACTCTCATTACATTCTCAAGGACATACAACACACAGTTTCTCAGTGCAAAATACAATGAAAAATCCAGAAATTATGCCCTCATTCTCGGCATACAATACAGTGCATTGTCATTTACATAATATTAAAACATGACATGATATACACATAACAAATGTACTGTGAGAGAAAAACAGTGCAAATGGTGTCAAGCAAGTCCTGAAACTCAGTTTGCTAAAAATAAATAGATTAAATAGATTGCAGATTGAAAAATATCTCATTATCGGGCGATCTTATCTCCATTTTAACTTCTTGTTAAGCAACTGATTTGTGTAAAGGATTTGAAGTAGGGATGGGGTGGAGTAGTACTTTTACTGAGTCAGACAGTAAATTACTCACTATGAATAAAAAGCTTACACAGGACAAGTGCAGACACCTTAAGATTGCAACAAAGGTAGAAGGAGAGTTTTAAAGACTTACAGGATTTCATTGATTTAGCTTTATCTATTAAGTCAGGTGTGTTCATCCTGTTGTTGGAGGTCTCACAATTCCTGTTTGTTTTGAATAAATATTCAGCTTCATAGACTTTGGTCCCAGTTATTCTAAGCTAGATAACAAAAAGCTCATCAATCTGGGTCTGAAGCTCAGGCGAGAAGATACAGCTATCACATGCATCACTCATTCACCATAGTAATTACACTTTAACTCAAAATGGTTGCATTGATACTTAAAATAAAATGAATGTTAAAAGGAAAAGTGGCTGTGCGAGTTGCCTGTAACAGAGATTACAGTTTGCCAGGAGTGCATGAGTCATAATGTTGGTTTTAGTGAAAACACCCACCTACACTGACCAACCCAAGTCAGACATGAAGTCAGCCACTTTGCTTTAACACATTGCTAATATATAACAGTCATTTGTCTTGGTGAGGAATCTGCCTGTACCTGCCTGTTTCTCAACACCTGTGCCAAGTTTGATTCATGCTGTATCAGTTACAATGCTAGGGAGTCTCTGCCAAAAAATAAAAGGGTTTTTTCAGGTGTAAGGAGTTCATTTAGACAGCATGTTGTGTATACAGGATCGGATCTCATGAGAACCCTAGCAGCACCTCCCAAGGGTTTGGTACATTCTTCCCCTCTGAGGTCCTAGTGGGACTTTTTACGTGCTTGCTGCGAGGATCTTAGTCTAAAGGATTCATCTTTCATTCACTGTCTTTATAATGTGGGTAGTGACACGCCTGCTGAGACTACACATATTAAAGGTGATTAAGGGCTATACAAATAGACTAGACATGTCTTTATCTCCACTCAAGTCAAGAGAAACCTGGAGCCAACATACTGAACACTTATAGTCTTTAACCTTTTTAAAAAATCAACTTGTTTCAGCTTCCAAACTACAAAAGACTTTCCTTAAAAGAATTTCCTTAAAAGGTGTGTTGGTTAAAAAGACTATAATTGATTTGGCATAAGCTACAGGACTAAACCTAAGCTGTTTTTACAAATAGACTAAGTAGGCCTAATGTTGCTTATGTCATCAATCTGGCAAAGTGGCAGCAATCTGTTATTCATAAATACATATTACATTTTAATGTTAATGATCCTCACAGCTTCATTCAGACCTACACACAATGGTGATGGAGAGAGCCACACAGGCTGTTGCATTTTTAGCACTGAGTTAAAGTGTAACCACACCTTTGAATGTTGAGTGTCTGGATATGTGTGCTACACCCCACCCTTCACACACAGGCTCTAATCTATCTTCTGTATTGGGAATAGAAAAAAAAGCATCATAGTGAAATGTTTTAATCTAAGTTCAAACATGATTTGGAGTGGGCGAAACTAAAACTTTAATATGTATGTTATTGTTGTTTACTTTATTCTTTAGTGATGCAGACATGCACAGTCATAATCTTGGGTGTGCCTATCTGTTAATGTGAATGCATGCATTCAGACTTGTGCATTGGAAGTGATACATTAATGTTACTTACGGGAAAAGTGACCACGATTTTGTTTCAGAAATGAAGCAGATATTAAGATGCCATCAGACCGATAGAAAGGAGTGCATGCCTGAAAGGTGTTTTATATTTAAATTATTGTGGGACACAAACATGCTTTCTAAAAAGATCATTTCTGTTTTCTACACTCTCAATATAAAACTACTGCTAGCTGCTTGGTTTTGACCATCTAAAGTTACTGCTGGTTGCCTGGCAGTTTTCCAGCATTGTGTCCCATCATTAAATCTTTATAAATGTCATAAGTAGAGTTTAGTGAAATGTAAGTTTCCCTCCCATGTTCTTAAAATTCAAACTGTGCAGTATACTGTGTCACTGCAAAATGTTTGCAAGTGGGAGTACAAGCTTGGTTACCCATGCTGACCCTTGTCTTACAGGCATTAATAGCCCATCGAGAGTTTTTGTTTCATATTTAGGACATAGACTGACATTGATGGGCTCTTCTAACTCTAAATTTCTCAATATAATAAATCTTTCTTTGTCCTAAACCCCTGCAGAACAGTCTTAACATAAAACTAAACTAAGTGCTGTATTCATTCAGACTGGTTCTGTTATGATATCATAGTGAAAGTAACAATAAAGCTAATTAAAGGGTGAGAATACGTGGTTCTAGTTTGAAGGCTAAAATGAGCTGTAAGAGCTTCTAACAGTACAGATGTTGTCCAGAAAAAAACCTTTGTCCACAAGTATCTGTAATTTTTAGGTAGATTATGTAATCCAGTTAAGTATAGAGTGACCAAATCCTGCTCCTGTACAAAGTACAAAAGAAGCATGATTCACTTCTCCCTCTGACTGTGAAGTGACCCCCATGTGCCTCTTTTGCCTCCCCCAGCTGACACCAGATGCTAGAGCAAAGAAACTGGCCAGAGCCCAACACTGAGATAAGGATGACACACACACAGAAACACACGTGTGCACTTCCAACCACACACATTAACTCATGTACTAACACATAAGATGCCTGCTCAATCTCTTGAGGCGCTCTGTCTCATCACCCACACAGCCTGTTACACAGTCCAAAACCAACAAAAGGACACACACACACACAGGATACAAGACTGAGGGGGGATGTTGTGTATGATAACAGTGAACAATGGGGTGCTGATGAATTCCCTTGACTGAAAATACGGAAAGCAGTCTCATTTTCTGGGTCAAGGCTGGAAAGTTTTAATGCAGCCAGCACTCAGTAACACATTTATTTATTACCTCATTTTATCTAACTGACTGCAGTTACAGTCAGATAATTAACATGTAACTGAACAACAAAGGTTATAAATTAAATAGTCTACAATCTTTTGCCTCTAAAAGAATAGCTGTCTAAAAACTCAGCTGCTCAGTGTAAAAGAATTTATCACACTACAGGGAGGTCTTTTGCAAACATGACATTAATGAAACTTCTTATCTGTAAAAAAGTTCTCCAAGGTTAAATGCTGTGAGATTAAATGCTTTGTTTGGATTAAATCCACTGCAGCTTGATTTTATCATCATGTGGAGTTTACAGCGAATGACACAGATGGAAGATTTTCTTTGCAAAGTGCTCATGTGAATGTTGGCTTATGGTGGAACACTAAAACAAGAAATCTGCACCTTTTCTATTTGTACTGAGATACCAAATGAGTGGCGCGATCATGACTATATAGGCAGGTATTTATAAAAGCATACACAAATCATACACAAAAAAACACACACATACATGCACACATACACGCTCAGAGAGATCCCCACAGACCAACAAAGTCCTCGCGCACACACACACACACACACACACACACACATTCCATAACAGTTCCCTCACAGGAGTGTAGCGAAACCAAACCCTGGTCCTTAACAGAAAACAAATGTTGCTGTAACGCTGTAAAGGAACACTCCCTCCCTGGTTCTCCACCTCCCTCCTCCTAGTGAGGCCCGCCCCACATCTAGCACTATATCAAGAGCCTGCCTCCCTCCATCAAACCCCACAGTCCTGCTACAGTCTACAGCTGTGTAACGGTCCTTTCTCTTAGTGTCCTCTCTTGAACAGCAGACAGTCATCATGTATGCATCCCCGAGCTTGAGCGGTGGTTCTATTGTCAGAACAACCCGCACCTACACATCAAGTGCTGCTCCCCAAAAGGCTCACAGTGTGTCAGGACTCAGCTTCAGGTCAGGACCCCGCATCGCTTCTTCCAGTGCACGTTTTGTGTCCTCTGCAGGTGGCATGGGGATGGGCGGGGGCTTCGACCTGTCCAGTGCCCTGGACCAGAGCACAGTGCAGCTGAACGAAAAGGCCACCATGCAGAATCTGAATGACCGTCTGGCCTCCTACCTGGAGAAGGTCCGCTCTCTGGAGGCAGCCAATGCCAAGCTGGAGAAGCAGATCAGAGAGTACTATGAGAAGAAGGGACCTACAGCTGAGAGGGACTACAGCAAATACTGGGACATCATCAACGCCCTGAGGGACAAGGTATACTGTGTGCCAGTAACTCTACTGCTTAAACACCAGACAAGTCAAATATTTGCTGTGCTGTAAATGATTAACAAGCGGGGGGTTTTAAAAGGGTAGCAACAGGATAGGCTAATGAGAGACTACATAATCTATTGTGCTACTGAATACTTGGTGTTTTAGTGGACAATTAACAAAGATGTATTATTTGTAAAACGTCAACTTAAACAAGAAAAGATTGTCACGTGTTGAATGATAGTGTGCTCAGTGTTGTCTAATCAAATGTAGCTGCAATACTTTCAAGGGTGATGCAGCACAGAAGCACTCCATGTTAACAGATAATATAAGTATGCAAGTCTGGCAGCAGATCAAAATCAAAACCAGTCTAAGCTACTAAATGCGCAATGAACTATGTATATAAAACTAACTCCCTTTGTTGTCCTTCTTTCAAGATTCATGCTGCCACCATGGAAAATGCCAACATCCTGCTCCAGATTGACAACTCCAAACTGGCTGCTGATGACTTCAAAACCAAGTAAGCAAGAACTGCCATACTTTTGTGAACCTACAATCCTGGCAAGATCAAACATGATGGCTTAAGAATGGTAGTTGTCTCATATCAGTGTTCTCTACTCTCCAAACTAATTAGATACGAGCATGAGCTGATGATGCGCCAGTCAGTTGAGGCTGACATTGCCAACCTCCGTCGCCTGCTTGACCAGACCACCCTGACAAAGGCTGACCTGGAGATGCAGATCGAAGGCCTGCAGGATGAGCTGGCCTACCTCAAGAAGAATCATGCAGAGGTATATGCAGTGATTAGTATGAAAACAGGGCCCTGCTTCATCTTGTCTGTGGAGCTCCATGAAATTCAAGCATTCAGACAGATCGTAATACCTCTGTTTTTCCTGTGTTTGCTCAGGAGCTGGCAGCACTGCGTTCTCAACTTACAGGCAATGTCAACGTAGAGGTAGATGCGGCACCTCAGCAAGACCTGAACAAAGTTCTGGAGGAGATCCGTGCCCAGTATGAAGCAATTACTGAAAAACATCGTCGCGATCAGGAGGCCTGGTTTAATGATAAGGTAAAAAGATTTTCACATAAACAAAGTCATCATATCCCACACACTACAAATGACTGGGTTTAGGCCCGCAGCAGTCTAGCCTGTAATTAAACATAATCTGTGAAACTAAGATGAGTAATTATCAAGATGTCTAACTCTGCCTTTATTTCTTGCTCTAGTCGACAACCCTGACAAAAGAGATAACCGTCAGCACAGAATCAATCCAGTCGTTCAAGACAGAGATCAGTGACCTACGGCGCACACTGCAGGGGCTGGAGATTGAACTGCAGTCTCAGCTTAGTATGGTAAGAAAAACATGAAACCCAAAACCATCTGTTCACATCTCACTGATATTGCCTTATATGATCAAAATCCCCACATTGCTGTCTTGTCCAGGAGAAACAGAGAAATGAACAACGATAGAGGAATAGAGGGGAGGGTAAGAGAGGGAGGTTTTACTGAAGGAATGAAGGGAGGGAGAGAGAGATAAGAAAGATGAGAGCAATGGAGGAAGGAGGGAGGGCCTCGTGGTCAGGAAAACATTTCACAGACATCTGTTCAAATTCTGGGAGACATAAAAGAGTTTGAAGAAAACTGAAGGAATGCTGAACTGGATGGCCCAAAATTTGCACTCCCAAGGATTATCTGTGGAGTTAGTCACTGAACACTCCCTGCAACAACCACACACTCCTCACAGCAATGGAGGAGACAAAAAGATGTGTGCACTCAAAATGCATTTGCCTTGTACCCCCTCATAAAGGGAGAGAAAACGCTATACAAAAACATATAGGCCTTTGTGTCTAATGTATTGAATCCAGGGTGTGGCTGGTGGGTACAGACTACTGCTTTAACTTGTGAGAACTATAGCTAAAGACATATTTCAGTAAAACAGTTTACAAGTATGGACAACAAGATCTAGGTGTCATTATTTGTGTGCATTAATGCTGCTACATTTTCCTCCCACTGTCTAACAGAAAGGGGCTCTGGAGAACACGTTAGCAGAGACGGAGGCTCGCTACAGCGCCATGCTTGCAGGCTTCCAGAGCCAAATCAACATGCTTGAAGGAGAGCTAGCCAACGTTCGTGCCAGCATCGAGCAGCAGGGCCAGGACTACAAGATGCTGCTGGACATCAAGTCAAGGCTGGAGCAGGAGATTGCAACCTACAGGGGCCTGCTGGAATCAGAAGAGTCCAGGTAGACACAGGTGCATGGACCTATGAGACTCTTGACTACATGAAAATGCACCCATTTTTTTTACTTCTTCACTCACTGTTATATTTACTTTTTCCTCCCTCTCTCTCATTTTAGACCAATTGCTACAGGTAAGTGATGCATTCTTTAACATATCATTGCATTACAGCAGAGGAGTTACTGTGATAAAAGCTTGAAGCACATCATGATTATTTTTTTTCTTCTTTTTAACAGGGGGCTCAAAGACCACAGTCACAACCACCACTGTGCGCACTTCCAGCTAAGAGCTCCAGCTGGCAGGACAAGCTGTTCTTAGACACACTCACACTCATACACACATACTCCAACTAATGAAAGCTATTACATGAGAGGAAACTGCACTGAAAAATGTTGAAAGCCCCTGTGTTAAAGTTCATTAACAAAGTTTGCAATCAGAGGAAGAAATTCCTGATGTACTGTGTGTGTTTGTGTGTGTGACGTCTCTGAAAAATAAATCTGCCAGTGAATATAAGAGTTGTGCTGTTTTGTGACTTTACTGATCTTTCAGAATATACCCACATTTTCCCCTCCATAACATTGCTCTGTTTATGCAGTTGCAATGGCAACCACATTAAATTCTGGGAGGTGGGATATGGGCTTGTGGAAATCTATGTTACGTAATAGGGCTGCTGTCAGGAAAGGCTGAACAATGGTTAACAGCTCCAGTGTGGAAAGCATTAGGATCTGGAGGAGAAGCCGGGCAGAAATCTATGGTGAACTTGATGGTCTAAAAATTCAAACAGGAGAAGAAAACTCTAAAGGGAGTGCAAGTTATGTGACCAAATGAAGCAAGTGACCCCCAAGTCTAGTTAAAAGAGAGAGACACACCCAAATAGTTGACTAATCTTTGCCCTGGAGGGTTTTCAAAAGTTTTGTATGAAGTCTGTGTAACTCCTGTCACCTAGATACAAGAGCACAGCTCAGGACAGAAACAGTGAGTGGTAATGCAAACAGCCTTTAACTGAACAAAGAGAGTCATTGTGGAGACAGGTGCTATCAGTACTGAACTCTGCCTTCTTTTATGAAGTCTGAGTGAAGCCAAGTGACCAACGTTGGCTGTCACGTTGAAGTATCGTTAAGGGTGGGGCTGCTGCTGGCTTATTGTATGTTTTGTGTGAAAGAGAGAAAGGGAGACTGCTGTCCATTTGTGTGTGTGTGTGTGTATGTGTGTGTGTGTGTGTGTGTTTATGTTACAGCCTCTGAAATTAGAGTGAAATCCAGTGAAGAGTTCATAATTCTCAAGTGATGGTGTAATGCTAGTTGGCAAGAAGAGAAAGATTATGAAGAGGATTAAATTGCAACTTCCACCCCTCTCTGAGGGGATTCACTCACCCATATTTGGACCCATTTTTGTTGCACATCAGCGTCTCGTCCACGCTGTTATTATGATGGCTGATAATAAATGAAATGAAAATTTGAACCAGAGGTCATAAAAAGATGTTGAACCAACTTCAGACCATTTTACCCAGACCAGTATTAACCCAGTGGACCCATGTTTGGAAAACTCTGCAAAGCAACTGACTGAAATCTGTGATGAATGTTTTTTTCTTTTGATTAAAATATGCTGTGATGCTTTCCTTTTTTAATCAAGCAGCTTTTATATTTATATTCCATTATCAAAAAATCTGTGTCAGAAGGCTAAGCAGCAGTAAACAATACCCTCTTAAGAGTCTCAGAGTGAGACAATACAAGTCTCCTAATATGCACAACAATGTTCTAATAATTCAAATTCTAATTATGTTATAATCCCACACTACACATATCACTTTACATGCATCAGAGTGTGTCAACTTTTGCATCTAATACTGCTTGTAAATACAGAATACTGCTGTTATCCTTGACAGCATTTGTGAAGACCTAAATGCATTAAAAAGATGGATGTGAGTCTGAAATGTGAAGCCCAGGCTTAAGTGCCTTAAACCTGCATTCTTTCTAATGGCCAGGAAGAGGGACTCCTCTGGTTGCAAAATAAAGTCAAGGAAGTCAATGAAACAATGACCCTAATGTTCAGTTTATTTATGAACTCAGGAAAAACTTTACTGAGGAGTTTATGGTCTCAGTCACTTGCTCCATCCATCCATCTTCTTCACTGCTTATCCAATTCAGGATTGCTGGAGTCTATCCCAGCTGTCATGGAGCAAGAAGTGGAGTACATCCCTAGTCTATTGCAGAGCTAACATACAACCATTCGCACCTACAGCCAATTTAAAATCACCAATTGACCTAACAAGCATGTTTTTGGACTGTGGGAGGAAGCTAGAGTATCCAGAAACAACATGCAAGATCCACACAGAAAGGCCCCAGCTGGCTGGTGGATTTGGACCCAGGTCCCTCTTGCTGTGAGGCAGCAGTGCTAACCACTGTGCTGCCACCTCAGTAAAAACTTTCCTGATGATTTTTGGGTCTCAGTCACTTGTTTCAGGTCTTATCTAATGCATCATGGTGCCCGTTTTGTAAATTATGAACCTAGTAGCAGTAATATAGATACAGCACTGTATGCTTTAGGGTGTGGCTACCCTGTGAATGACAATTTGCCTGATATCAGATCAAGGCTACAAAACAGTCCTTCACACACACCATTGGCTAAAGTTTTAATCACCCAATCTATAAAAGTTTCCACCATATGCTGAGTTGTGCAGTGGGTTAAGAAATTGACTGAAATGTATAGCGTTGATTTTAAAATCGCCACAACTTCACTGTACTTATTTGCTGTCATTAGACCAAACTTTGTTTATACTTAATATGATTTTATGAATGACTTCCAAACTTACCCACATAAGTGGAAGTGGGAGTGGTTGGAGAATTTGCTTTAATGTGTAGGGGAGCCTCGCCTTATAATCAAAGTTATAATAATGAGCTGTCGTGTGCAGCATGATCAGGCAAACTATCTGCACGTGGCTACATAAAGGAGTGCGATAAAAAGCACTGCCAATTTGCCAACCGTGATTTCTGCAATTTCTTGCTGTTGTGGCTGCCTGCCACTCAAGGCTAGCCTGAGGCTTGTAGAGAGTGAGATCATGGGAGAGGAAGACAACATGATGAAATACTTGGCATATAACAAAGGTTCTGTTCAGTCAAACTAATGACGAGTTCATCATGAAACTCAGCATAATTTGAATACTTCAGTGTATGCTTTTGGTCTTTGTGTGGAAGAAACCTTTCCAGAATATATAACATTTCTGTGTCCTGCATTACTAGTCTTTAGCTGTATTCACCATTTGTTTTAACAGCTTATCTAGTATAACAGTCTTCAAGTTAGAAAGTAGCAGTCCAGCTTTTTGGGGAATACACTTATTGTTGCTGAGTGCCAGGCTAAGCTAAGCTAGCCATCTACTGACATATAAAAGATTAATATAGGTTCATGGTCTGAAAAGTGAAGACAATGTGGTAAACCTGCATATTTTCTAATGGCCACAGGGGGAATGCTCCTTTGGTTTTCAAAAGAAGTCCTATTGTATAGACATCTATGGGGAAATTACCTTTCGGCTCCTTTGATCTATGACCTCAGTAAACACATTCAAGATGAGTTTATGACGTCTGTTGCTAGTTTTACATATTACTGTATATGACATGACATTCATTTTGTAAATTACAGTGCCCATTGGAATAAAAAGCAGGACGATACAACAAGGTATGCTTTAGTGTGGGCCTACCTTGTGACTAACAAGTCACTACAGTATGAGCATACAGTGTCCCTTGTCTTAACAGTCAGATGTTCCCCACCCGGGGTGTAACCTGACATTTGCCCTATATCAGCTGCGGTAGGCAGCAGCCTTATTACTGCCTTGTTCCATAAAATAGGCTTTCCCACAATACCTTGCATACATGTAACATGTTCTGCAACAGTATCCTTTAATTGTAGTCACAGCTTGTTTTAACAGCTTATCTACTGGTGCAGTGTTTGAGTTACACAGTCAATAGCTGTTCATCATTTTGGGGAAAACACTTGTTTGCTTTCTTGCTGACTGGCAGGCTAGTTATTTGCAGTGTTTGTGCTAAGCTAAGCTAGCCAGATGCAGGCAGGAGTTTAGCATACAGGCAGTATTGAACTTCTGCTACACATTTTCAAAACTATTTCTTTACCCTAATTTAAAAAATGATTGTATTAAGAATGTAGAGTTTATTCAGCAATTCACTAGGCCTGCTCTATATCAATGTGGAATTTAGCCAAGTTGCATTAAGCTTTCCTATCAGTAAAATGTTTGGTTACGTTTTATGCATGTCTGCAACAGTTTAACTGGAGGCTGATGTACTAATCAGCAAGAATGCTGATGTTTCAGGGTCAAAAAGTCCATTAAGGGGCTGCTGAAAGAAGGAACATTCTTCACTCGAATGGCAGACTCTATTCTGGAGCAGTGTAAGGTTTGACACACAAGCTGAGAGGAATGCCTAACCTCTTTGCTAAAGGTCTCAGACGCTTTATGGCATCAGACCTTACTGTGAAAGTTTTCAAACTGGGCTCGAGTTGCACCAGGGCGTAGGAACAGTTGAGAGATAGAGTGGAACAAGGCCAAACAAATTTGAGGGGCTTTCAGCCCCTGCCAGGCATGAGCTACATGTTATTTTTCAAGCTTTTGTACAGCTGTTGGTCCTCCTGTGCAAGCAAGAATAGTCACTATCAATGTATTCTCACCGCCAAACACAGTTTTCACAAGAAAGCATATGCCTCTGACTTGAGTGAATGGTGGCTGTTTAACAGGTAGAGCTGGTTTGATAAGCCACAGCCTGAAGACCAGGTCAGACCTATTTTGGCAAGGCTTTGCTTACAACAAATTATACATCTTAGGACAATGTCTGCAACTATGAAAGAGCAAGCTTATCTAAAGAATAGGTAGTATTTTTCTGCAATGACTGTAAAACAGATTTTTCAAAACCACATCCACTTTTAAAGTTTCCCATGAGCTGGGTGGATGTGTACTGGAGCATATCCAGCATGCACTAGGTGGAGAAACAAAAGACTACATGTCTTGTGTATTGAAAGGAATACAATTGAAATACCAATTAACAACACAAAAATCAGAGAGTAGCTAGTGAATGAAAAAAAAAAACTTTCAAAACTACAGAGAGGCTCAGTGACGCATATTTCCCCCACAAAAGTGCTATTGACTGTAAACACATAGTCTATGATTTTCCAGCTCCTGCAAGGTCCACAATTAACTGCAACAAAAGGGCATTCATTTCTCCAGCTATATAAAAATGCAGTTGTAAAAGTTTATATTATGTATGTAACACTGTATAAGCAATGTTAGGAAGGGAGAAAGCTGAGCACCAAGTTAAAACAAATGACATCACCTATAAATGAAATCAAATATGTAAATAGATATTAAAGCCTGTTCATATATCCACTGAACAGTAAGCATACAGCTTAGCATGCCAGCATATTGAGACACAAGAGATTTTGGCCACAGACAACAGAAAAATTCCCCTTCTCTTACTAAGATTAATGGCATTCTGCCACCAGGTGCTTGTTACCTACACTTTAACAAGTAAGGAGTTGCTTGTTCACTGAGACTTATTCTCATGATGTATATGAACCTGATTCAAACCCATAGAAAGACTGATGTTGCACTTTGTGACTGTCATATCTGAGTTGTCACTTGCTAAAAGGAACATGTATCATATTTCAACAGATGAGCTTTAATTTAAAGACTGATTCATTTATTTGTTTTCTACTTGATAATACTTTGTGTGTTGGTTCAGATTGATTATGCTGCTATACAGAGCTCTATTGTTCAAAAACGTTTCAAACTCAAGTGAAGGGCTGAAATGTTTTGGCACTGCTAGCAGTGCACAGAGAACAAGTAACTGAAATAATGTGACCACAGTCAAGTAAACCTCTTCCACTCTGATCTACAACCAGATGAGGGTGACTCACAGCAGAAAAACTCCTCTGGTTTACAAACTTACTCATAGCCCACAGGGACTGTCAGTCCTGACTATGTTGAGGTGTAGTTTGGGTCTTCTAGAATTTTCTTTAAACCAGTTTTTTCATGGGTTATACTGTGAAATGCTTCTGTCCTGCTAACATTTTCCACTTTGGCAACACTGTCATCTAGAGGACAGCAGCAGAAATGGATTTTAGAGAGCTGTGTTGTGCATATATCCAGATTCATACAATTTATGTGATTAAAGAATTTAAGTGGTGATTAGTGTCATCAATTCAGTATCTGACCAAATGTGAAATATGGTCACAATTTCTCCTTCTGTTCCCAAGTTCAGGTTTTGAATAATGTCAGGAAAGGTGTTTTTGCAGAATGACATGTCAAACTGAAGCTGATCCTTGACCTTTTGGATATAAGAATGTAATCACTTTATCCAATTTGTGGGAAATTTAGTCATAATTTTGAAATACTGAATTATGGTTTAAAAAAAATATATATCAGGCCACAGTGATCACGAGTCCAAGAGAGTGTTTGTGCCAAATTTTGAAGAAACTCCCCCAAGGCATTCAGTAAGTATTGCTTCCATGATAATAGGATGGAAGTATGTATTTGTGTATGCATATAAACACAAAAAAGCCTCTGCACACGGCCCTTATTGGTGCAGAATGGTAACTGCTTCAAGTGAGGCTCTTATTGGTTTGTAAGGGGCACACCATCTATTCTCCATCTATAGACCTTCATCAAACAATAAAATGTGTACTTTGCCATTATAATATTCTTTAAAGGAGGAAGATGCTATGATCTAACAGACTAAGGGCATACTCTAGGTATTTAATACTATACCTGATCCCCATCTGACCCCCAAACTCCAGCTCATTTGACTAGTATGACTGCTGCACCCTGGCCTGCTTGAAGAGGTGGGCCTGGGTGTGGCTCAGTTGGTCTTGTGCACAGTTTGGATGTAGTCTGATCACTAACCCCACCCAAGCATGAAACTCCAACTCTTCCTCAACAACAGCTGCCTCTGTGAAAGTAATTAATAAATGTATGTAATGTGAGAGGATAGTGTGTCCTACAATTGTCCAGATTAAGCTACAAAATGCATAAAGTCATGAACCTCAATGTTGTCTGCAAGAATGCTTTTCAAAAGCGAGGGAAGAGTTGACATGCTGAGACAAACTTGTGTACTCGGGCAAGATTGTTAAGCCCCATGTGAGTTTAGATTAGAATAGTGGAGTTGGGAAGAGGGAGAATCATGCTCTGACTATGTATAAGGTAACAGTGCCTAGTTTGAGTACACCAACAATAATGCATCCATTGTTCATGTCTAACAAGGTGTATGTTGTCAACATTATAAATGTGCCCATATCTGTTTCACAGAACACACGTGAAAGGAAATGATTTATTACCACTTTAATTTTATAGGGGAACCACAAGTACTTTAAAAGAAGGTTATACAGCGCTGTACATTTGGGAGCAGTACTGACTGACCTGATAGTCATATCTTCTCCCTTTAAATACTATTCATTTAAATGTTCTATAGTCTTATAATGATACAGTGATACAATAAAAGCTTGTTTAACTGGTCCTGCAGCTTTTCTGATATGTCGATGTGACTGTTGTTTCTTTGTCATTTTTTTTTTCCAAAAAAGGAAAATAAAAGTTATGATCAAAAACCATACGACAGGCAGAAACTGCCAGGCTGTAATCCTGTATGACTCCCAATTCACTCACACAATAGAGAGAAAGAGAGACAGAAAAGGGAGGAGGAGGAAAAAAAAAAAAGAGAGATACAATTTTCATGTTCTGAAGGCTGGTCCGTGTTTGAAATGGGCATCAGTTCATAGTGAGGTACAGAGAAGCACAAGATGTTTTGCACTCCTGCAACCTCCACTCTTACTTTGCCCAACCACCGACCCGCATGAAGGCTCACTTCCATAGCTGTGTGCTCAGAGTCTGGCCAGATCCAGTGGCAGCCCACCCGCCCATAGCTGACGGAGGTTGACCGAAGGCCATCTGACCACCCGCCCCATTCAGAGTCAGCCCCGACATCTGCTGGTTCACCTGGGGATGTTACAGAGGTCAGTATGAATAACACTAGAGCATTAACATTAAAGAAATCTCCTACAACTGATTTATTACCCCACCTTGTCTGGATTAGCAGTAATCACTGAAGATTAACTGGGACAAAATTACACCACTAACTATCCTCCAACTAGTGACTGGGAATCATTATTGAAGCTCCGACTGTGTCCCAATTCCACGTTGAGTGCTAACTGTAGTAAAACTCTACATAATTTACTGTTTTATACTAATAGTAGTTTATTAAACACATTGGAAAGTCAGAATGAAACTTTAGAACAGGAAACATATTAGCCGTTTCACTAACACATACAAATAGTTTTATTTCTTTACAGCTGTGAGCGGCTCCTCCAATTTCTGTGTGTACTGCATTATCGGAAAACAATGTGTACAGACAGCACACAATTGTTTTTAGCATGTGTACTGACTGGTTTGTGTGTACTTAATGTTATCAGTTTTCTAGTGTCCACACTTACAACTAATCTACTTACAGTGTTGGTTAGGGATTTAGGACATAGTTACAAATCTGATGCTGCATACTTGTGCTGCCATCTAGTGGGTACTGGACGCTTTATCTCTACAAACTGTATAGTACAGCACTTCACAATGCACTATTGTGCAATGCACCAGCTCTGCTGGGTGTGGTCATGTGTGAAACAAACTGCTCCTGTCAGTGTGACACACACTTGAACACAACCCAACAGTGCAAGTCTTACCATGAAGTCACTTGTTAAATAACCTCACACAATGCTGCAGTAATCAGCACAGCTAAAACTCTCTTTACCTGACCCATGTTCCACTGAGCCTGCTGCCCAGGCTGGATGGTGTACATGCCCTGAGCAGGCAACATGCCTGTAGGCATTGCACCACCCTGTGGTCCCATCATCCTGGGGGCCATGCCCATCATGCCGGTGGCAGGCGCATTCCCCATGAAGCCGTTAGGCATTGTCATCCCAACCATCATGCCTGGACTGGGCCCCATCATGGGTGCACCACTCTGGGCCATCATGGCACCCATGACAGTAGTGGGTGGCATGGCTGTGCCCATGCCAGGGAAGGCCTGATAACCAGCTGCAGCCTGGACAGGAAACTGCATCTGAGAGGGGCCCATGAACATGCCAGCTGGGAAGAGAACATAAAAAACAGAGTTCATTTTTGAGGTGTGGGACTGTTTCAAAGCTTGGTTGTGTGTTTTAAGAAGCCTGTTAGTTAATCAGGAAGACAAGTTAGCAAAGCTCTGTGGGACTCAGCAGTGAAATACGAGCAAGTATCTACTTGTTCCTTGTGGATCAAGTGATGTCACCACATTTGCAGATCTCAGCATTATCTCTTGGTGAGCTAAGTGTTACTCAAGGGCACTGGTTCCCAAAGTCTGGGCTGTGGCCCTCTGGTGTGCTGTCAAGGTACTGCAGGTGGCCAGAGGCAGTTTATAAATAAGAACGGGTTTAACTTTCAATTTTGTGACCAAGTTTTAAATGACCTGAAAAATATTTGTGATTAAATGTTTGCATTTAAATACCAAATAAAAGAAAACTTTGCAGGTTTAAATTACATGTTATTCTTCATTTACCTGAACCACCTTTAATCTAGAAAGCCTCTTTTAGCTTGTTAATGGCAGGGAAAGAGTTAAAATAGAACTGTGGCTGTTAGGTGGCAAAAGGAAAGCTGTTAATGGAGAATTAACCTCAACAAACAAATAAACAGAAGACAAAAAATGAATCCATGAAAACACAAAGGACTCTTGTGTGTCCGTAAGAGTTGTGGTAAAAGGTTTAAGTGGACTGCAGAAGATTTTTCGATTTCATTTTTTTTTTTCAGAAACGGTTTTTCTTGGGGTAACCTAAAAACACGACTGTTTTTGACTTTTTCCCTATGATTTTCAAACACAGACTTTTATTCATAATGGGGTTGGGTTTGCAATCAAACCTCAATACTTCAATATGAAGATTACAGTATTAATAATATCCTATGTGATACTCCACTTAGGGATGCACAGATATATCAGACAAGCATCAGTATTGGGTGATTTTGGCCCTGTTGACTGTCACTGGCCTTTGTGCAAATACCACTACTGATGGTAGTGTCCATTGTCTTTCTGTTAGGTCACATGACCATTTCACTGGCTAAATATTAAGACAGTGCAAAGATGTTGATGAAGGATGTTAATACAGTTCAATTTTCTTTTTCTTTTTACATATAATGGTGATGATTTCTTTGTTTGCCTAGCACAAGAGGAGGAATAAACAACATCAAAACAGAATAAACAAAAAAAAAATTGTATCAGTACTGGCTATCAGACAAATTGTTATTTTAAACTTTATCAGTGCATTCCAAATTCCATTAGAATAATACTTATGTCTAGGTGTTATAACACAAAACTTTAAGATTATGACCCTGGTGTTATTTCAGTATCTGTGTAAATGACTTTTGAAGAAATGGTATCCTCACCAGTGGGGGCTTGCTGGGACATGCTGTTAGTTCCATACAGAGACAGGATGGAGTCCTTGGACAGGGGCTTCTTTGCTGCATCATCAGCTTTAGTGGTGCTACTGCTGTCACTAAATAGGTCGAGGTCTCCCTGTAATGACCCTGAGCTGGCTACACCTCCTGACACTCCAGCTGCTGGAGCTTGTGTTGGAGTGCTTGCCGAGTTACTGGAGCTCACCTGATGAAGAAAAAGTATAAAAATGTTACCCCATTCTGTCATTGGTGTCACTGATAATTTTATAAATACACAAGTTATAGTATTTAAATTGTAGTTTTACTTGTTTAACAGACAACATTTCTGGGATGCTGTATATACAGCTCTGGAAATGCTCTCCGCCAGTCTTTCACATTGCTGTTGGGTGACTTTATGCCATTCCCGGTGCAACAATTCAAGCAGCTCAACTTTGTTTGATGGCTTGTGACCATCCATCTTCCTCTTGATCACATTCCAGAGGTTTTCAATGGGGTTCAGGTCTAGAGATTGGGCTGGCCATGACAAGGTCTTAATCTGGTGGTCCTTCATCCACACCTTGATCGACCTAGCTGTGTGGCATGGAGCATTGTCCTGCTGGAAAAACCAATCCTCAGAGTTGGGGAACATTGTCAGAGCAGAAGGCAGCAAGTTTTCTTCGGATATACGGATGAGAAAATATGTTCAGACTTAAAATCTCCTAAATGAAACTAAATT
>VUQI01034271.1:2555-19867 GCA_015106735.1 Paratilapia polleni
ATCAAACGAATGACTTTACACTACCCTATAGCATACTTTAAAGCATGGTAGAAAAAATTCCATAGGGAGGTCAGAGCTCTGTACCTACTGATGTGCATCATTGACAGTGATCTAATGTCTTGCTTATTACAGTGTGTTGAGATCAGTCCTTTCACTAGGTGAATCTTAAATTAACAATCAATCTATTTTTCTTTTAAATTAAGATGTACGCTGATCAGGCATAACATTATGACCACCTGCCTAATATTGTGTTGGTGCCCCCAACACAATATTTGCTGACCATACCCAACAAACTGAGATGCATTGTGTATTCTGACACTTTTCTATCAGAACCAGCATTAACTTCTTCGGCAATTTGAGCTACAGTAGCTCGTCTGTTGGATCAGACCACACTCGCCAGTCTTCGCTCCCCACGTGCATCAGTGAGCCTTGGCTGCCCATGACCCTGTCACCGGTTCACCACTGTTCCTTCCTTGGACCACTTTTGATAGATACTGACCACTGCAGACCGGGGACACCCCACAAGAGCTGCAGTTTTGGAGATGCTCTGACCCAGTCGTCTAGCCATCACAATTTGGCCCTTGTCAAACTTGCTCAAATCCTTACACTTGCCCATTTTACCTGCTTCTAATACATCAACTTTGAGGACAAAATGTTCACTTGCTTCCTAATATATCCCACCCAGTAAGAGGTGCCATGATGAAGTGATAATCAGTGTTTTTCACTTGAAATGTCAGTGGTCATAATGTTATGCCTGATTGGTGTACATTTGATATTAGACTGTGGTTTTGCTCAGCTATTGCTATAGAGGTGGGACAGACTGAGTCTCTGAGCAGGGCCAGGTCATCTCAACTTCAACTGTGGTGTCTGTGCCTTTTGGAGCATTTTTAATGGCAAAATATATATTTTTAAAAAATGGCTTGCTGTGCAGTTAAATGCAGCATATGAACATAAATGCTGTTTGTACATTCATACTCCACAATTTAACTGTAATGCGTGACTGACATGATTCAACTTGCTTGTAAAATGGATGGAGTGGGTTTTTTTCTTGATTACTTCAAAGTAATAAAAAATAATAAAACGAATAAAACGAATAATAATAAAAAGTGCAAACAAAGATTATTCTCTGACATCTGTTGTTGTGGTGCAATTATGTAATCACAGCCCACCATTTACCTACAAAAACAATACACAGTAAATAGACAGTGATGAATGAACCCTATGACACACTTGCATGTCTGCAGTCACAACTACAGTGACTCATTTGACTAACAAAATTGGACTCATAGTCACACCTGGCTGCGAACACACCTAGTAAAATAACAAGATTTGCTTAATTATTAGAACACAGTTGTTTTTTTTTTAGTCTGTTCATAGTCAGTATGACAGATACAGTGTAGAAATATATGCAAATGTTCCAAATGCTTGCCTTGATTTGAACTGATCAGACACCAGTTTTTGTTTGCATATCTTTTGAATCCTGTCAAACATCAATCCAAGTCATTCTTAGTGATGCCCATCAGTCGCTGACCCTTTGCTCTGACCTCCCCATCAAATCACAATGTGAAATTAAAATTTTTATGCCACAGTTTACAGCCTGGGATCATGCAAAGTTTCTTTTCATTTATCTGTCTTGGTGCAAAATGGCCTGCAAATGGCTTTCATTTTAACACATTTATGTCATTAATACAATAACACATAGAAGCATTCATACCTGTTTGGATGCTAGTAAAGAACAATGAGAAGATCACAAAAGAACACTATTGCCAAGGTGGGGGTGATTTAGTTCTGCAATGCTTCTTGTTTATTATTTTTGCTTTTCTGTTATTATTAATCAATTTTCACTGGTCGTTGCACCCGTGAAGAACTTGCCAAATCTTTTCTCTGAATGCCAAACAGCTTATTCTGCTATTGACTCTTGTTTTGAGCTTCTGGTACCCCAGGTGACCTGTGAGCATGGACCCTGCTACAGGGGTCAGTTGGTGTCTGCTCCAAGCATGCTGCGTTTGACTGATCTGAATAGGGCCCGTGCCGTAGGGCAACTTCAAGCTGGTGACCAGCATGAGGAGGAGGTGCCAGGCTGTTGTGGCTGTGTATGGTTCTTCCACATGTTACTGAGGCCCCTGTTTGTTAAATGAATAAATTGTTGAATTGCCAATATGTCTTGTTTCTTCAGACTTCAATCATCCAATCAAATAAATGACACCAAACAAGAGTCAATAGAAGAATAAGCTGTTTGGCATTGGCAGAGAAGATTTGGCAAGTTCTTCATGGGCTTCATGTTCCTACGACACACTAGTTTTGCCTCTCTGTGTAGAAACAGCAGAGGTAACACAAGAACACAAGACTGGGCAGATTAAACCAGATGCCACATGTCATTACCACACATGTTTCACTACTACGCTTCTCCTAACACAAACAGTACAGCACAGCCCAAATCAGACTCCACGAGAATCTCAACATCAGCACTCCCAGTATGGCCACAATACTATAAAATACCCCTGCTTTGATGGGCCAGCCCTCTCTCTGTCCCCTCTATGTTTTCCAGTGCCTGGACAAATCAAAACACGGAGAACAGAAAAGCTGCAGAGGGAGATGACTATTAAAGATGTTAAAGATATTAAAGAAAACAATAATGATGAAGTCTTCAATAATTATCAAACCTATCCCTACAAAGGAAAGCTGCCAGACACACCCAAATGCTGATATTTCTCAAATGCTGATAGCCAAAGGCAAGGAGTCTGAGGTTAAAATAATAATAACTTGTATAATTTTTCTTTTGGTAAACGTTGAAAACAGATCCCACAGACCCGAACACCACACAAGGGTTAAATATATATACAGTTAATCAAGCATTCAGACAGGGCACAGCTGGCTGTTCAGCTGAGCCACAGAAGATTCATCCTACTATGAGTAAGTAAACTGATTTTCATGTGTAAAATCATGTGTCCCCCTTTGAAACCTATTCCGCGACTCAGTTAGAAAAATAGTGCAAATGTGCAAGTCTCCAGATGTTAAGATATTTTCTATGATTTTTCTTTGCAACCTAAACCTAACCTAAAGCCATGAAAAACACATTAACATCATTCAAAGACTGATGTTTGGCTTGGGACAGAAAAAAATAGACTTTAAAGGAAGCTTTTAGAGTTTGAATGTAACTAAATAAGTGTCTGCACACACGGTTTTAAATCATCACACATGAAACTGAATTATGCTTTGTCACTTTTTTTTCCACTAGTGTAAATTACATTTTCCGATGAGCAGTGTCAGTTGTTTCAGAAAGGAGAAAAAGAAGGTGCATATTGTTGTACTTTGATCTGCCTTTTTACCTTTATTTATTATATGTAACTGTATGTATGTGACTGTTTTAGGAGAATGGAACGTATTTTTCATTCATCTCTATGGATTTCTGAAGCACTTAAGTAACACGAGTAACACTTGCTTTTTATTAAGGCAGTCAGTTTGCATGGTTTGAAAAATTAAGTAAGACTCTCTCTGAAGTAAATGCAACTAAGAAATCACATGCTGCAGGAACTTTTACATTTGTTATCTTAAACAGTAAATCTGAGTAGTCTTTACTAAGTCAAGAGTACATCTCACTTAGTACTCTTATACAGCTTTTATTTTGTTCCTTAAACTTGGCTTTAAGTAAACTACACTAAACCTTTTGTCACTCATCCGAGTGACTTCCTCAGTCTCAGCTGACTGCAGGTTTCCCCAACCTTATAAACAGTACATTTGCATAATAACCGAAACTAGCACCACTGACTAACAATGGGCCATGAGGTTAGTTTCATGATTATGCAAATTGTCACAACCATTGATCAATGGCCATGAGTACCATTCACAGAGAGTTGGGGAATGGCTGCAATCACAGCACTGTAAGATGATGAAAGATGTACTCTAAGGCCCCCTCCTCAGTTCAGCCATGGTCGTTCCCTTTTCACGTAAATGGCCTCCTTGACTCCACGCTTAAACCAGCGTTCCTCCCTGTCCAGGATGTGCACATCCTCATCATTGAACGAGTGGCCACTCCGCAGTATATTTACACCTGCAGGCCAGTGGCCACTCGTTCAGTTTCGGTCATTATGCAAATGTACTGTTTATAAGGTTGGGGAAACCTGCAGTCAGCTGAGACTGAGGAAGTCACTCGGATGAGTGACAAAATGTTTCTCCCACAGAATATGCTACATCCAGATGAACAGAATCAACCTTCTGGGACATCATTTTCAGATACTGTTCATCTGCTGTAGGTAGTTTTTCAGGCCTGCTGCTTCTTCTTTTGTCTTCCACTTCCCCAGTTTCCCCATTTTGCTTAACAACACACTGCACAGCATTCTGACATATGTCTATAGCTGTTTGGGAATCACCTCATTGGTTCAAAAATACTTTTTTATACCAATCAAATTGTATTATCTTTGGCATTTTTGTAGATTGAACTAAAGAAATGGGAACAAATGATATGTTTCCTAGAGAGTCTGGAGAACTATTGCTCAAGACCATGTTGAAAAAAAATTACAAGAAAGTCAGGCTCCTTGGAAGCAAATTGTAAAGAAATGAGTTGTGGCTCTAGAATTTTGCACAGTACTGTAAACCAGGAACAACAGTGACACAAAGAGTGACAAGGAAGCTAACAAAGAGACAAATAGATGCGAACTGCATGGAGAGAAAACAGAAGAAAAACAAGAGACATGACAGTAAGCATAACAAAATACCTTAATACCACACCATCAAAATACTTACTATTTACAAAAGTTCACCTTTTTCAATATTGCTCAGATCTGTCATAATCTAAGTTTCCTCTCCTCTCCTCTCCTCTCCTCTCCTCTCCTCTCCATTAGCAAGCTCTAAGTAATGCTGACCTGCTAATAAGTCACCACTTTGGCCCTCTTGTTGTCCATTAGTGATGGAGCTGGTTCACTGTCTTCCAGATCACTCAAGGTCACTGTTCAATACTTAAATGTCTGTTCCCTCAAGCAGGTCATTTACTGTGAGGTTTTTTTTTTTGTTTGTGTGTTTGTGTCAGTGTGTCATTAAATGTCCTGGAGCCAAAGCCCTAAGGCTGCAATCTGTATAGGTTTTATTGTCAGGTTGTGAAGCCATTTTGATACAGTACGGGTTGTATGTTATACCAAGATGCCAGTGGGGCCTCAGCCACTTTCTGTGAAATGACTCCAGAATTTTAATTGACCTTGAAGTCAGAGCTTTTCTATTTTGCTTCAGACACAGAAATAAACACATTACACTGTACACGGTACATTACATCTGACAAGTCTGCCTCTTTATTCAAGCATGAACGATGCTAAAATACAGCTTCACTTATGAAACAAAAAGCTGCATCTCACAAATATGGTGAATTTGAGTTTTGGACAATAGATTCTCAATGCAGAGACCAAAAACTACATGACAAAACACTTAAATGAATTTTGATTACTGTCACAAATACCACCACAATGGCAGTTTGAATAATAATCTGTACACAAATTCCAAATGGGTCAATCTGAAACAACATATTTAGCAATTTGAAGCATTTAGCATGCCAATGGTTGCATTGAAAACCACAAATATCTTTGTTAAAGTCCTTTTTATTAGATCGTCACAGAGTAGATTATAGTTAATTCTAATTAATTAAGTAATTGTTATTGCTGCAGTTGGCTCTTGTATTGACTGGAAATAGTATAAGGTGTCGTTGCTATTTTCCAGGCTCTCGGGCTGGATTTCGTGTTGCATGCTTTCTCTAGACTAACACACTTCCAGTACAGTCCCTTTGTTGTTTGAGCTAGCATTTAATCGGTCTGAAACATTTAAATATGCATCACATTCAGGATATTTGCCTGAACACGTTGGGCAAAACAGAGGAAACGATGGTACACGACACTAGAATGTGAACTGACCCACATATAAATCAGTGTTTATCTGTTAGGCAGAACCTACACACGGACACCTGCCAATGTGCCTCAGGCTATTGGCTTGTCCAGTGATGGAAATTCCAGCAGTCACATCCAATGCAAATCAGCTTGTGTAGCTGCTTCTGAGAGGGCCACAGAAGACCACAGGTTACAGTTTAACCCTGCTTGTTAAAGCAGTCAGGTAGTGGCACAACTGCTAGCCAGCCTATTTCTCCTCCCCCCTGCGCTACATTTCCACACTAAAATCCTAACAAGCCTATTGCGATTCAGGAGAAGGCGTTTAATTTGCCCCGGAGCCAACATTTTTTCCAGCATGTGTACACTGTAATGAGATTTCCACTGCATTTCCCCAAGCTTTGAAACCATTCTCACCACATTTGAATACAGAGAAACTGCTGCAATTCCCCAGAAATAAAACTCAACGGTGAATAACAATAAGCACTGTTGGTTTTGCATCACTCTGCTGTGCCTGGGACTCAAACCTTTGAGAAAAAGACTCAGTAACATAATGTCTTGTTTACTCATTACTGGTAGTCCTCTGCTGAGAAGAAATAATGGGATAAAATGACTCATACTGCAGCACTGTGGGCAGAGCAGCTTATTGTCATTTGTTTTTTACATGTGCTGTTTGGTGTTGAAATTATTGCTAATTCCAGTTAAAAAAAAAATACAGGATACTGAGGGAAAATAAATAAATGTGACAAATCAATCAGGAGTCTTAAAATGCATACTAAGTGGACTGCAGTGCACGAGTATAAGAGGATCATTTATAACACAAATTAAATGGCATTATTATGAAAAGTTTGCAAATATATCGGAAGATAATATCACATCAACACTATAGTACAGCATCTGGATATTCATCAAACTGACTGCAAACAGAAAACACATGTCTATAAACACAAATTTATAGACATCCACAGTTTTTGAGATGGAATAGAATGCAGTGTTTATTCATTTTCATGTCGTGATACTACTCAGAAACGAATGTGAATTTGCATTCCAAAAAAAAAAAATGGTGGCCAAGTTGCCAGGCATTGGAAGTTTTAATGTAATACAAGTCCAGACTCATCATTATGTCTATGACGAAATTCAAATCATTTTTAACCTCCTGCAGACATTTTTGTCTGCAGGAGGTTAAAAAAATTAGGTTTAAGACATTAGCACCTGTAAAACTACTGCTGTACTGTGTTAATTACTGAACTTGTATTAAACTTTTGGACAAAGTAAGCGTTACATTTTTTTAAGCTAGTTATCTCCTGGCTCCAGCTTCATATTACAGTCACACTGAATATCTCATCTAAACTTTCTGCAAATAAATATATTTCCCACATTATCACACTGCTCATTTAAAAGTAGTATCATCTATCACATTGAGACAGTTTCTGTTGTGATATTTCAATCAGATCAAACAAAAGATGGAGAATAACACTCAGGTAAACAATGACGTGGTTCAGAATACAGTCAGTGTTTCAGTAGGAACGTGTTTGCTTGCAAAGATTCGTATACCATTGGCAAAAAGCTAGTTTTTCCATCTGTCTGTTGCACACATGCTTATAAGCTGGACTGTAAAGCACTGAGTCAGAAAGAAAACGATAGCATGGGGGCGGCTAGAAAGACATATACTGTAAGAGCTGATCTATGATCAACAAAACAGACTCCCAGAGCTGAATTAGTCACACCAATACATTAGCTACAAAACATTACGAATCACATTTAAAGCAGCTTCTCTACAACCTGACTTCACAGCACTACATCACTTTCCTCCAATCCCTGTCCAGGGCCCCATCAGACAAAATCAGTTGCATATGTTTGAAAGTGCTTAGGGCTGTCCTCCAAAATGCACCAAAACATATGTAACCTCTCCAGATAATCTGCTATATAAGAGACACAGAGGTCTGCCATGATGCATTATGGCCTAAAGGGACAAGGGGTGGATCTGACTGTAAAGGGACTGGCTAATGACTTGTGACTGAGGAGTTACTGACTAGTTGCCTGGTCAGTAACTACCAATCAATCAAGGCGGGCCCACCCATAACAATGCACAAGCTGTAACCTAATTTAATTGGGTGAGTTCTAAAAAAAATACCCCTGCTGAGCTGTTATGAAGGGAAAAAATTAAATATATAAACCAAAAGACCAGATGGAGTCACCAGGTAAGTGTTTACAGAGGTCACAGAGCAAGGGAGCCAAGGGTCATTTTTCCATAGACTTCTATACAACCATAAGTCTGTTGCAACCAGAGTTGTTGCCCCTTGCCTTACATTAAAAAGACACTTCCACATTTGCTTCACGTTTCAGACCCACAAGGTATTATGTCCATTTTTTATATTGTCTATGGGATTGATGTAATTTTGGGACCAGCTCATAGTGGGTATGTGGGAACTGAAGTTTTTGCACTTGTGTGTTGGCTTCCTTTTTTGACCCAGAGGTTGCCACTTGCATCAACATGTGGCTCATTCATGAAAAAAAACAACAAAAAAACAAAAAAATGCTGACTTTATTTTTGGATGAAACGACCAGCTGTTTCAGAGAGCCCCTGGCAACTGCTGCCACTTAATTGGAAGCGGCTGAGTGTTTTGTTCGCAGTGCTCACACCCTAGCATTCTCTCACCTCTTCTCTCAGTGATACACCCCTCCTCCTAACCTCTCCACCCGTTGGCCTTTGTTGCCGTTGGTGTCACCTGCTGGGATGGACTGTCATCTACTTGTTAGCTCCCCGCCAGGTGCCCATTTGGAGGACTGGAGGAAAAAAAAAAACACTGGAGTAGCTTTTTCCAATTTAGAAAACCCTGCAAAGGGTTAGATAAGTATGATTTGAGGTGAGAACCATGTGTCTCTGTGCCTCTATCTTACCTGTTTCTTTTGCATTTCAACTCTTTGTCTGTAGTGAGGTGGAATACTACACACATACAGACCACTGTTTACCTTGATCTCTGTTAATCATCTGCTTGTACGGTGCTATTTCTGTAGCAGAATTATTTACGATGTGTATGGAGGGTCAAGTACATGTATCATAAATCTTAATACACTGAAAAATCTGGATTTTTAATTAGATACACAATTCTACACATGCATTTGCAAATATGACTTGCAGTTCAACTTGGTTGCCAAGAATCAGAGAGATGCAAGGAAAGAGAAATAAAATGCTAATAACATTTGAATGTCTCATCCTCTATTACAGAACACTGTCAAAGTGACTGTCTGATAACACATACTTTTGAGTAAACAGGCAGTGAGCGAAGTTTAATTAGTTAGAATATTTAAACTTAATTAAAGTGGCAATGTACAAAATGAGCATTTATATTAAAGACAATGCTCATATAATGCAGCTACAACTGATCATACCATCTGTTGACGTCTAATTAATGTGCTGACTAGAATTAATTATCATTGTTAACACCAACTTGGGCTAGCCAAAATCATGCTATTGTTTCCTTAAGCAAATAAACAAATAGGAGAACAGTGTCCTTTGCAGCAAGCTATCATAAGAGATGATTGTTTCTAGTGCCTGTTTGTAGGGCATCATCACAGATAAAGCGCAACATCAATGTTGCTCTCCAATTTAAAAAACAAATTTAAAAAAAAAAGAAAGAAAAGAAAATCACATTCAATGCTCAAACTTGACAAGATTGTAGTTCATCTTGTCCATTGTGTCCTACAAATGCTGTGCTTTGTTACTGACTTTTGGTAGGTGATGGTGTCACGAAAAACTAGGGTTGTAGAAATGTTGTCCTGAAACAGCTCCTACTATTGTAAGAAGTACTCTAGAGGTCAAAACTGAACAGGAAGTCAGACTATGAAGTGAAACATCATGGTGTAATAGTGATAATCAAATTTAAATTTACTAGCCATTTTTGTTTTCCTTTTCAAAGTACATTTGGTTAAGCAGTGTATGTATTAAACAGACCTGATACCATCCCAAGATGGGGGTCCAATTGTTTATAAGAATGCTGCTCACATGCTGAAAAGGTGTTCTGAGTTTCAAAAATATTTCTCTACATTAGGGAGAATGAAAATCTGATACATGAGTAATTTCAGGCTAAAAAAATGTAAATCCATCCATCCATCCATTCCTTCTGCCGCTTATCCTGGTCCGGGTGGCAGGAGCAGCAGCCTAAGCAGAGATGCTCAGACCCCCCCTCTCTTGCAGGGGGACACTGAAATGTTCCCATGCCAGCTGGGAGACATAATTTCTCCAGCATGTCCTTCCCCCAGGGTATCCTCTTGGTACAACATACCCCAAACGCCTCACCTAGGAGGTGTCCAGGAGCCATCTTAGTCAGATGTCCAAGCAACCTCAAGTGGCTCCTTTGGAGGAGCAGTGGCTCTACTCTAAGCCACAAGTCTGAGCCCAGACACCTTTTGGATGAAGCTTATTTTGCCTGTTTCCATCGGCACTCTTATTCTTTCAGTAACTCCCCATACGTATGTGCTCATAGGTGATGGTAGCAACATAGATTGACTGGTAAAACTTGGAGGAGCTAAGTTTCAAGGTTCGACTCAGGGGCGGACTCTCCTCTTCAGTACAGTGGCATAGACCCAGCAGACATAGTCAGTATCACTCAACCTCATGCACTAGCCCAGGCTCTTTCCATGTTCCTACAAACAGTTTTGGCAACTAGAGATCAGATTGCCAGGACCTCACCCTCTGACCACCATCCGAGCCGCACCAGACCCTTATGGCTAGGCCATCAGTGTAGTCATTTTATCCATTTGCCCCTCACCTAGGCCTGACTCCAGTTTGGGGTCCCAGTAACCCAGTCCTGAGATGACATTGTCTTTTAATTTTTGATTCACAGTGATCTTTTGAATCAGACTTTGCTTGGCCTTTCACCAAAGACCACTTTGCCTATAGGGAGACCCACAGACAGCGTCGCTCATCTGGGTGTCCAATCCACAATACCATGATGAGGTGGTGATTTATGGAGGGGATTTTAAAGCTGTTTGTTTAATTAGTTATTGTTTATTGGAAAAAGTGTCCTCTTTACATATAACAAGCAGTATCGAGTGTAGCCACTGGAATAATCACCTCACAGACCAGCAATGTTCTTGGTTATCCTTTTAAGACAGATTTTCTGAGATTTTCTGGGCTGTACTTATTTTATTTGTGTGCACACAGTTTTTCTGGTCGAGTAAGGAATTATTCCATATTTATAACATTTTTGGTGCTTTTTTGTGTTTGGATGGTATTAAGAGTGGTCATAACACTTAATTATCACTGAAACTATGATCCTTCTAGTAGGAAGATGCAGTTATGTCTGACTTCAGTATTTTAGCCATCAAGTCTACATGAGTGCAGAGAGGATTATCCGTACTGTCTATATCAACCACTGTTGGTGTGCATCACTGGTTTTAAATGTATACCTGCTGAAGAGTTTCAATAATTCACTGCACTGTATGTGTCAAAGTTCTGTTGTGTGCAGGGAGGAGTTGTGGGCGTTAATATTTGATGTCCTCCTTTCTATCTGTGAGCTGGTGCAGAGCTGATGGATGACCCCTGATGTTTGTGTGTGTCAGTGTTATTCATCAAACTAATGTGGGAGAGGGAAAGAAAGAGATGGAGATTCATCCAGGCCGTCTCGGGTCAGAAGTTTTTCTTGCATTTTCTTTCACTTTAGCAGCCTGCCAGAGTAATCAATTCTTAACAGACCTGTCCTACAGATAGATCATGAATAATTTATTGTAAACCTTTCCTTCACCTATACAGATCTGTGTGTCACTCAAGCCAAGCTTTCCATTTACAAACAAAAACAATGAAAGAAAAAACAACAAATAATACACAAGATGAAACTTTAATGCTCACACAGTGAAAATGAGCACATAAACAATGTGAAACAACCCTACGGCAAAAACAGAACCTTTTAGTTCTGGATGGGGATTAATCTTTGTCCAAACTTGTGCTTGCACTTTGTAGCCTCTGCATTTAAATGTTCGACATTGGTTCCAACATCATGATTGCAGTGAGCACTCTTCTCAATGGGGAAAGCTTTCTGTGAGGTGTTAGTCCTGTGACTGGTCTGTAAAGTTGGTGGTAACAAATTATACGAGGGTTGTATTTTGTCCTGATTGGCATGAACTCCTGATGTTCTCTGGCTGACCCAGAGCAGCTGGTGTGACCCAGAGCAGCTTTCGCCTGCTAACCCAGTTAAGTTTCCCTCACAGAATTAGATCAAGCAGGAGGGAAATCTTTCCAGGGACTTCTGTAGGAAACATGTCCTGGCTAATGACAATAATAGAGCTGAATAAGTTCTCTCCAAAAGCAAGATTTTTCAAGTTGCAGTAAATCTTTTGAGAAATCGTCAGATTTTAAGGAAACCCTTAAAAAGACCACTTTGACTTTGACTTTAGGCTGAATGAGACTGACAAAGAAAGGAGAAACAAACTACCAAACGTAAAGTCTGAGGTCAGGTCAAGTGAAGCTGTATCAGACTAATCAGGGCAGGAATGAGGACACATACTTCTTCAAATGGGAGTGCTACAAGCCAAAGTTATGAGGAAGAGAGAAACAAGATGAATCTTGTATGAGACAGACACAAGGACAGGACATGAAAAACATCCAGTTCTCACAACCTTAGGGTAGCTGTTCAACTGTACACTTGTCCACTCCCTAACCGTCTACCTGCCAAAGAAATATGAGATGTGAAAAACCTTCTCACGTGTATTGTGCACTTTTATTTTATACAGTGTAAGTTTTTTATTTTTTATTTTGCCACAGTGGATGTTAAATCCAACAATCAATATGTGATTGAAGTGCAGACTTTCACCTGTAATTCAAGGGGTTTAACAAAAGTATTGCATTAACTGTTAATGAATTACAGCTATTTTTTTATACATAGTCCCTCATTTTCAGAGGCTCAAAAGTAATTGGACAAACTAACATAATTTTAAATATAAGGATTGCTTTTAACACTTGGATGAAAATCCTTTGCAGTCAATGACCACCTAGAACCCATGGACATCACCAAATGCCATGTTTCCTCCCTTGAGATGGTCTGCCAGGCCTTTACTTGTTTGTTTCCTCTTCAGTAACTGAAAAGCATGCTCTATTGGGCTGAGATCAGGTGACTAAGTTCGCCACTGAATTTCTTTGCTTTGAGAAACTCTTGGGTTGCTTTTGTAGTACGCTTTGGGTCATTGTTCATTTGCACTGTGAAGTGCCATCCAGTCAGTTTTGCAGTATTTGGCTGAATCTGAGCAGAGAGTATAGCCCTGTACACTTCACAATTCATCCTGCTACTTCCATCAGAAGTCACATCATCAATAAACACCAGTGACCCTGTTTCAGTGGCAGCCGTACATGCCCATGCCTTAACATTGCCTCCACCGTGTTTGACAGATGGTGTGGTATGCTTTGGACCATGAACTGTTCCTTTTAATGTTTCATCGGTTCAAAGATTTTCTAGCACACTCTAGGACACTCCTAAAGTTTTTGCTGTCTCTCTCACAGGTTTATTGTGGTTTTCCAGCCTAATGGTGGCCTCCTTAACACACACCAAAATCTCTTTGGATTTTATATTGAGAGTTCCAGTGAACAGCTACCAAATACAAGTTCAACACTTGGAATCAACTTCAAATCTTTTATCTTCTTCATTTGCTATTAAATAACGAGGGAGGGAAAAGGCCTCAGGTGACCATGAAACAGTTTGTCAGGGGATTATGCACAAAAGTGGTTGGAATTCCAGGTATAAAGACTAAAAAACAATTCACAAGAACCACTCCTCCTCTCAGCGTATTGGTCAGATTTTAGTGAAACCTGTACACAGTGATCACCCAATGGGTCTTCACCCAAACTGTGCTCAAAGTCGAGGTCGTATTAGTCATCTTTTGGGCACTTTAGGACTGCTCCTCCTAGAGTATTGGACAGATTTTAGTAAAACATTTAGTAATTTGTTCTGGATATGACTGTTTGTGAGCCTCCTTGACTTCTCAGTGGATTTTAATTCTTATTATTTTGTGCAAGGCAGTCAGCCAATGACTGCAAAACTAAATACTTTCTTCCTGTACCTCACACAGTACAGTAACCTGTGTGATGGATCATGAGCCAGATGAGCCCCTTTGAAATTTTGTAAAAGCTTGAAATTTCCGTCACTCGGGGCGTGACTCCTTTAACTGGCAGGTGGATGCTGACAGAAACAGCTTTAGCTGGTAGCTGCCTGCTAGCCTTCACCTCAGCAAAATTGCTTAAGTGAAATTGACCTTTTATTCATAACCATAGATATTGATGTCTGTGCGATGCAACCGCACAGTCTACAGATGCAGCTTGCTCACTAAGCTGCAATCTGTGTCTTGCAGCTATATCTAGAAGTCTACTAGTGGCAAACTGTCTCACTGACAAACTGCACATTCAGTACAACCAGGCTAAAAATGATTAATTAAAATTACAATTAAAATGTCTATTGAGATCCAAAATCTTGCACCCTAGTTTATTTTTGCACACAGTTTGATATTATAGGATTTGTAATAAATATTTTTGTATACAAAAATATACAAATATATTTACGTCTTTACCCTAAAATATAAAGCGCCTTGAGGCGACTGTTGTTGTGATTTGGCGCTATATAAATAAAATAAAATTGAATTGAAATAAATACATAAATACATAAATAAATAAATAATAGTTCAGATGATTGACCATTGTGTGATTGTGAAACTACTGTGTTTCCCAAATTTCAAAATCCAAAAACAAAGCAAAACAAACAAAAAAAACCCCCCAAACAAACAAACAAACAAACAAACCCAGAGCTGTTGCCAAAGGTACAGACATAAAACTGCATAACTGCAGGTTTACTGTACCTGCTGGAAGCTCAAGGCTCCTTTGTTTTCAAAATGCTTACTGAAACAGCTTACTGACACTTACTGCTGGTTTGGTAATCAATCACTGCAAATGAGACTGTCATATTTTGTCCAAACTCAACATTGTAATGCCACAGATACTGCAGTTGCAATGCTGTTGACGTCAACCCCCTCACTGGAACCAGAATTAACGCACGTTGATATAAAACCCAAAATATTTCCATGAAATGTTATAAAATGTCTCATTTAAAATCATCAATCAATTTTGTTAGCACAGTAGATTTTCTTTTCTTTCTTATGGGAGCCAAAGCCCCAGCAGCAACTTTGTTCTACCTTAATTGTGTTTACTTCATGTTGCTGTGTGTGATTGTTTTCACCTGTAGAATTAAAGCCATGGAGGGAAAATATTTTGAAGCCTAATAAATTGAGACAAAAGGCAGCTGGAGTTACAGTGAAGTATTTATGGTAAAGCAAACAAGGCGGCATTTATTAGGCATTTAAAGGTACATATTTTACGACTTGTGTTTGCTCTTAACACCCTCACAACAGGCTTATACAAATGTGAACAAAATGCAAGAAAGTGTAAACCAGTGTGTTATATGATGTGAGAACTGCAATACTTAACAAAACTACAACCTTTAATTCAGTGTGTGCATGTTTGTCAGTGTGTCTTTCTTGTGTATGAGCAAGAGAATTCTTGCTTCTTGGCACTCCATTAAGTTTTAACTTGTGTTTACTCATTTTGTGTAGCCAATCTGAGATAACAAGCTCTAATTAGGCATTGCTAATTCATCATTTGAGCCAAAAGTCTCCCAGCATAAACATTAGGATTCATTCTGAAATATCCCACATACCTGGCAGTTGTATTGTATCAAACCATTTCTTCTTTGCTGTCATTGCTGTGGCTCTTTCATCCAAACCATATCTGGCCTTCGCCCATAAAAGGCAGGCTGAGAAATGAAATGGGAGTTCATTATGTGCTTTGAAATTTTTGATTATGTACCTAAAGAAAGAAACATATCAAGGAAATTATTTTTAATGTATGTACAAATATTGCACAATGTTCATACTGAAACAATATAACAATGTAGTTTCTTTGTTTTGTTTAACTACCATGCTTTTTGTCATCTAGTGTTAAATATATATATCAGTTTAATCAGTTTCCTTCTAGTGCTTTTTCTTCTGCTGTCTTGACAAATAAGACCAGTGCTAGAACTGACAAACAATTCTCCAAACTTATGACAAAATCTAGCTATCTTATGCTACAGTCACACTAGGGAAAACAGTGGTTGGAGACTGCGGCACAATGAAGATTATCGTGACCGTATGCGATGAACTTGTGATCTTGTTGCCTTTGAAATCGTTGCTGTCTTCAAAGCAACTTTGGTGCATAAAATGGCAATAAGACGGAGTCAGTCTGCTATCAGTCTGTGATTGAATGGGGTCAAGTTGGCAATTACATGCAGCAGTTAACTGTGAAAATTGTCGAAATTTGCAAATATGTTGCCGTCTACATACAAAGAAATTCACATTAAACACAAATTCACATTAACTACTTACATTCAGAGTCCAGCCAGAACCTCATGGATTTAAAATGGAAATTCAGAAATTCCTCCACAACTAGTGACGAAGTTCCTGCAGGACAGTGATTTGACTGCAAAATGACATAGGCCCTCGGTAACCTTGCTTTTATATAGGAATATAACTAGAATACAATCAGTTGGCAACCAGTTAACTCGAATGCCTGATTGCAAAGAGACGCATTGCAGACGAGTTGCACTCATTGGTACAGATTGACAGATTAATTGGAACGTGTAAGCAGTCTGTCCGCGGTTATAAATTTATTGCAAACCTTTGCCAATCTGTCTGAGAGTGATTGCAGTCAGTCTGAGTCAGACTGCAATTGTTTGGGAATATTTCCCACTGGTCACTTCCCACTAGGCGACCTGTAAAATCGCCCTGTGATTGAAAGTGGTTGCACCAGAGCGTGAGGGTGTTGCTTGCCAGTTGCAACTACTTGCAATTGGTCGCTGAATGCAAAAAAATTCAATGCAATCACCGGGCAACAACCAATTTTTCCTAGGCACAGGGAGGATGCTGTCCTATTTCTATTCCAGTTTGACTGACCATTCGTTTCAGCGGATATGCCCATAGCTTCCCTTGTCAAGGTGTTAGTGGTGAGGTCTTGGCAGCAGCTGACAATACCAAAAAAAGAAGACCAGACAAAGGCAGTAACTTTTCCTCTGTGATACTGAAAAGGGTTGGCTTTGTGTCACAGTCCAATGAGCTGTTTAAAGTTTGTAAAACTCTGTTAGAAGTAAAAGTTGCAGCACCATAAATGTATTCCAGTTTAATAAGAAGAGATCATCTGAAAGTCAAGAACATTATTTCCTGCTGTACAGCAGTTTGAGTAGTAAAAGTATATTGGCTATTAGACAAGGCAGCATAACAAAGCAGTGTCCCCAATGAATGTACAAAAAGGACAGAACCCCAGAGTCTAGATGCGAGTAAGCAGATGCCAGATTTCTGATCAGACTCTCTGAAATCCAGGATGAGTCAGCAGTTTGTAATCTAGAAAAACATGGTGTGTATCCTGTTTGGGAACTT
>VUQI01034275.1:11983-39663 GCA_015106735.1 Paratilapia polleni
AATAAAAAAAATAAAAAAAAAAAAAAAAAAAAAAAAAAATTTTTAAAATTTAATTTTTTTTAAAAAAAATAAAAAAAAAAAAAAAAAAAAAAATATATATATATATATATATATATATTGTTAGATGTATTTTAATCTATGGCAACAGTGCAGTAAAACGTATAGTAACTGCTTTTGAAATTTAGAAATGGATTCTGTTCTAAAGTATCGTGCTTGAGCAAATGTATTTTCCATCACTGTCATTATGTATGCAATTCCTGTTTAAAAGCAGCTTATTATCTCATATCTAACAAAGAGTGAGTGTATCTGAAAGTCCTTATGAATAGCTACACATACAGTCCCTTCTTGGCGCTGTTTAAGACATTGGAGAAGACAGAGACTGGCACTAAAAGAAAGAGTGTGTTAATGCCTTTCAGCGTTTGTTTGTTTTTTTTCTAGCACTTATAGAAGAAATTGAACAAAATACATATTACAAAAAGACAGTCAGATTGCCAGCTGAACTAAAACAAAAGGGACAAAGACGCAAACACACTGCAGAGTAAAAAATTTCAAAAAATGGAGAGTAGAAAGGCACTTGCGTGTTGTTTTTTTTTGCGAGACTTAAAGAGTGCTGAAGAGGGTCTGTGGCTAAAATATGAAAATAATCTCCATAGGCAGGTATCTACATATGAATATACTGAAAGTTTGAGAGGGACACCAATTTTGGTGCTGAAAGCTTTTTGGCTTCTATCTGTAGTCTACTTGTAGTCCAAGTTCTATTGACCAGTCATGTTCGAGCAGCTTTTGGTTGCATTCAGATAAACTGCTTGAGTAGAGAGTAATGGAGAGTTTCCATTTACTGAAAGGCAATATTGAAACCATCGGCTTTGTTTCTTAAAAAATTGAATGTAATGAAAGAAAGAGGTAACGGGAGTGCTACTAGTCTCTGCTCATGGAAGGGAATAATAATAAAAAGGAAAATGTAAAGATTATGACAAAAAAAAAGGCATAAAAACATTTGTCACACAAGGTAGACTTAAACAAGTTGCAAACTGGTGTGTGTGTATTGGTCATAATATTGGTCATAATCTTCTAATCTTTTAATAATCTTTCAATTTTTCATTTTTACTTAATTTAATGAGTTCATCAAAGTCTCTCCAATAGTCATTCATTCATCTCATCTTTTCAAGTCAAATTTGAAATCAGAACAGCATGAGGTCCGAAGTCTAGAAATAACAGCTAGAAATTTTAATAACTAATGGTATCGCTTAAGTATTAATGTCACCTCACTGAAACATATCATTACATTCAAAACTGAAATACTATTAAGTAGTGGCTTCAACATAAACCTATAGGGATGTTACATTATTTAGGAGAGTCCTGTTTTTGGTGTTTAGTAATGTTAAGAAAAATTTGAGGTGGAAATTAGGCAGAATAAATACTTTGCAATTCTATAAACAATGAGAGTTTTGACTTGATAAAGGTGCTACAAAGAAACAGTCTGCCACTTAACCCCCAGAGCCAGGCTTGAAGGCTCCCTGTTTCTAGTCTTCGTGCTGAGATAAGCCAACAAGCTGCTGGCTGAATGTGGCACTAATCTGAGCATCTAAGCAAGGATGCAAATTAATGTATCTTCCAAAACATTAGACCTTTCCGTCAAATTGATTCAACTAAAATGAGTTAGTTTTGGACATGTTGCACACAGAACACATAATATATGTGCGTTCTTTGTCTGAACTTTAAACCTTCTGTGTATGTGTGTGTGTGTGTGTGTGTGTGTGTGTGTCTTTTTGTGTGTGTGTCTTAAGTAAACTTGGAGTTGTGATAGGGAGGGCCTCCTCCTCCTCCGGGTAGCATGGAGTGCTCACATTTCCCATGAGCCTTTGAGGGAGGAGTGCTGGATGCTAACTTGGCTCTGAGTGCAGTTCACTTCTGGCTTTAATTTGTTCCTGGAGGCGTACACACACACACACACACACACACACTCACACACATATACTCACATGAGTGTACTTCTAGTTTTTGAGGGCCTTAATGCAGTCCAGGCCACCTACCCTAACCATAATCTCAACTGTATTATAGCTCCAGAGGGTGGAAGAAGTATTTGGAACTTTTACTTCAGTAATTCCATCATGTAAACATACTGTTACCAGTAAAATCATGCGTGTGAAACTTTAAATAATTAAATACCAAAAGTAAAAGTACTTGTTGTGTGTATTTCATTTCTGCATTATAACCATTGATGGATTAATGTGTTGCAGCTGTTAAAGATGGAGCTTATTTTCACTACTGTATACTGCTGGGTAACATTATGACATGATAATACATCAGCATTTATATGTTGATTGTTGTTGATGTTTTGTTACTCAAAGCTGCAAGTAACTATTAATTAAATATGTAAAATCATCGGTGGAGAGTAGAAAATGATTTACCTCTCAAATATTTTGAAGCATTTTTAATAGAGTCTTGTATTTGTCATTGTGTTTGATCTGTTTATTCTATTTAATCTTTGTTTTAGAGTTAGTGTTCTTATTTTAAATGGTGAAAACAATGTCAGCTATGCTCTCACAGCTGCGTAAGTGTAAGTTATTATAAATTATAGTTGGAGTAAATGGGAGTACTCAAGTAAAGTACAAATACCTGAAAACAAACTGTACTCTAGCCTACTTTAGTACAGTACTAGTACTTAAGTAGCCTAGTATGTTATTGCCAACATTAGTCTTTTTTAGCCATGAATCTTTGTTGTTATACATGATAATATTAGTATTGTTAAACATTTCTTTAAGCTAAGATTAGTCTATAATGTTAATATATTGTATTTACATCAGTTTTAGTTTTTGTATGCCAGTGTTAGACTTTTTTTTAATGTAATAAAGTAAATGAACTGTTGATGGCTTTTGAAGGATGGTCCCAAAATTAGGGCCAGTCGAAATTTCCTTACTTTCCACAAATGTCCACATACTATAAAACTCTCTAAAACTCACACCGGCCCTCACGAAGATAAACATTCAAGTACACACAGAGCCTGAGATGCTGATTCAAGCTTTTTTTACATCTCAGCTCTTTCTTCCTTTGTATTCAGCACAGTTAGGACGAAACATCTGGAACTGCTTCTGCTTTGTGTGTGTGTGTGTTACAGAGTTAATGAAGTGTTGTGTGTTTATGTGTACTACCCTGTATGTGTGTATAGAGCATATCTAATTATAATGCATTGTGGCTGGGGTTGTGTGCGTAATTGAGTGCATGTTTACGCAGATATGCATGCAACACTAGGATTTCTGTTTGTGCGTGCACATGTATCTTTGCGAGGACCCATTTTAGCATTGCACGTTATGCCACTTTAGCTTGCTGCCCCACATTTGAAGAATAAATATTATACCCTTGACTTCACTCTACTTTTCAATTATTTTTTTTTCACTGCTTTTGTTACTGGTTACTTTGTAGGTATAACATACCCAGTGGTATACAGCAGTTAAAATTAGCTCCAGCTGCAGCCCTCACTACACATTAAAACACACAACAATTATATACATTTTTCTTAACTTGCCCTGCATAATGGCTGCTTTGTTCTGCTATGTTTACAATTTACTACTTTCCCCTAAGTAAAATTTTGACTTTTGCCTATAGCAGAACATTTTTACACTGCAGCATTATTACTTTGACTAATTTGGTTTTGGCTAAGGGAATGCATTATGTCACTGAGGGTCCTCACAAAGCTCCAAGCACAATATGTTGTCTGCTGAGCCATTATCTCTGTGTCATCTGGGTGGGATGACGATGTGGCAGAGCAACATACACATACAAGTACAAACACAGTGTAAAGATATTCACTTACTCTACAGACAAACACACATAACAACCACATACTGCAAATACCAAAGCCTACAACCACACACACACACACACACACACAATGAAATAAATTGTGTTATTTCTCTGAGAGGATGCACGCTAACAGTCTTTGGCTGAAAGGCTCCAAAGGGACACACCCATATCCTGCTCTTAGTCACAGTCACTTCGTGTGATGCTGTACGTGGCAGAGCAGATGCAGCAGGATGTGTTGAACTTTACCGTGCCAGTGCATCCAGCTACATCTGAGAGCACAGCTCTCTGTTGCCTTTAACTCTTTCAGCTATTATCCAACCCTAAAAGGTAATCTCCTCTTCAAACTGAAAATAATGTCTCGATGTCTGTACATTTTTATTATTTATTAAGTAAGATTTCTCCATTACTAATGTAAAATGGAAATGCATGTAAAAGATGTAATGCTGTGTAAAATGGAGATAAAGCAGAATATAATGGTATGTAAACCCTTTGATGCTGATGGTTAATTGAACAACATATTAAATGTTGAAACTGAGAAATTCTATCGGTTTTGGAAAGATGATGGCACATCCCACGGCTAATTAGGATTATTGGCAACAGGTAAGTAACGTGATTCTGTATGAAAAGAGCATCTAAGAGACGCCGAGTCTTTCAGAAGTAAAGAGGGCGAGCGGTTCAGCTCTCTGTGAGAGACTGTGTAGGCAAATAGTTCAACAATTTAGGAATAAAGTTTGTAGGTGTAAAATGTCAAAATATCTGAGAATTTCATCACGCATGATACATAATGTCATTAAAGGATAATACAAACAAATCCACTTGTGAACACGGTACAAGGCTGGAAATCAGTACTGAAAGGCCGCTTTCTTTGGGTCCTCAGGCAGCGGTGCATTAAAATCAGACATGATTTAGTAGAAAAAAAAATCCCTGCATGTGCTCAGGAACACTTCTGAAAGCTATTGTCAGTGAACAAAATTTGTATCCACAAATGTAAGTTAAAGTTCTACCATGCAAAGAAAGTAACAAATGCAAATAAGATCTCTGGGCCTACGGACTGACTTGGAAATCATGGATGCTACGTCCATTAGGCCACAGAGGAGTGGGACCAAAATAGGCCAAAATAGGCCAGGCTAACTTGTACATCTGTGGAGGCACCAGCATAATGCTGAAATAATATATGCAGGCTTTGTAGCAACAGGCGTTGCCAACCATACAACTTCTTTTATCAGGCATGGCTCCGTGGTAAAAGAGGATCCATCCTAAACTGACCTTCCTGCTGTCCAGACATGTCAACCAGTGAAAACATTTAACACATCATGAAACAAAAAAATACAACTGAATTTCTATATCCAAAAAGTGAGAGTATCGCATTCAAAACTACAGCAGTTCCCAAACACGTACATAGTGTTGCTAAAGAAGAGGTGATGTAACACAGCCCCATCCCAATTTTTTGAATTTGTCCATCAGGTTTAAATGAGCATATTATTCTAAAAAGAAATCTCCAACATGAGTAAACATGCTTTGCAATATTCTCAATTTGAACAAAATATTTATTAAATAACTGAAAAATAAAGGTCCTAAAGTTTGATTCTGTAAGGTCGCTGCACAAGACAAGGCCAAACAATTAGCTAATTTGATACTATACTTTAGTGAATAAATAACACTTTTGTAATTTTTTCAAATCGTGAAAACTTACGGCCTAAAACTTTCTGTAGAACCTAAGGGCAACGGAAAACAGAAAATAAACAGGTCTTTTTTGTTAATGTGTGATGTTTTAATGATCCCCCCCATTGACACCGACCTCTCAGCAGACTCGAGAGTAACATCACACTATGTATACCTTTTCTCCTGGTAAACAAGAGTCATAATTCCTGTGGCTGCTACAGGGAACTTTGGGGTTTGCTCAAATGACTCATGCTGTCATTTTTCTTGGGAGAAGTTTCTAAGAACCTGATGTGTGGCTGATTTATACATTTACGATGAGTCTACTTCCTGCCCTGCAGATCTTCCGGTTGTTGTCCAGCCTTTAAGCCACCTGAGCTTCAACGCATGCAAGTGGTGTGAGGCGTCCAGTCCGGTGTGCAAAGACAGCGTCTGCTTTAGTAACTGCACCTTGACCTCTTTCTGTACTGTCACCGAAGAGATCTGCATTGCCATATGGTGAGACCCTTTTTCAGTAGCCTACACTGTTCAGTTGCCTTCACTTGTTTTGTCTAAGAGCATGTGGAATTAAGAGTTAGATATCATTCACTGTTAAGAGCGTATCCCTTTTTAACTCAGCTGTTTTAGGCCTAATTCTGCCTGATTTCGCACACGTCCCTAATGCAGGCTCACAACTTTGAATCTTTTGGTGGTAGTTTTATGTCTCTTTGGAGTCATTTTCATTTCTTTGCGGTTGTGTGTTTTGTGGTCATTCTGTCTCTCTTTGCAGTCGTTTCATGTTTCTTTGTGGTTGTTTTTATGCGTTTTGTGATTATTCTGTCTCTCTTTGTTGCATTACTGGAGTTGTGTGTCACTGTGGTTGTTTCATGTCTCTGGGTTCATTTAATTGTTTCTGTTTATAAGCCTAAATTGAGGCCTGTTGGGCCTGTGAAAAAATCCAATTAGTGCAGTGCAGTTAAAAAAAAAAAAAAATGCAACATTTCTCTGTGAAATATAATGACGCACATGGATAAAGTAGGAGGCAGCAGACACACAGTATTTTTAACTTCACCACTGCTGGCATTTTTACTTCTACTCAGTTTTATGTTTTCTAGCTGAATGTTTTGTGATCCTGAAGCCTTTAACATCCATTAAAATGCTGTATTATCATATCACCATGCTCACACTGTTATTCTTCAGTGCAGTCCCATGAGCCAGCAGAGTCGACAACAGTACAGCCCAGCTGGTTCAATATGGTGTTGATCAGCATTATGAAACATCCTGAAGTGATTTTTCTCAACGTGCTACTGTTGAACTTAAAAAAAAAACACACGCACATACACAGACACACACAAAACATGTGAGTTTGGCCTTTTTCATAGTCGTTGGTTGTTTTTTATATTAGAGAGAATCTCTGAAGCTTCAAATCTTCACAACAGTCTTCTACCATTGCTTTCTTTATGACTGGAAAGTTTCTGCTGATTGGTAGTTTTGTTTGGATAGCAGTCCTACACTGGGATCCCCTCACTGCACCCCCTCTCATTTCCTGTTCACGTGAGTCAGCCTGACCCTCCCAGCTCTCTGAAGGAAACTGGCGATAGCAAACTGACAGAAGAAAAAAGGAGAAAAAAGGAGAAGAAAAGTGGCTTATTCAGGGCAAACATACACAGTCTGTAGACTCACAGTCAGAAACACAGTGTTTGTACGAGCTGCACTCCAGTAGTATCATCTTTGCATCAGTGGTGTCACACTGCATTTACTTAAGTACTGTTTGAGGTACTTTCGTTCCATTTTCTGCTTAACTGTAACTCTGTGGATCAAGATTTAAATTTACCAAAAAAACACCCTACCGATTGTTGAACAACCCTCCAAGATATTTGTCTTGTGAGTTGTTAAACCTCCTTTTATTAATATTATTATTAATGCCACAGCTAGTAGTCATTGTTTATAAGTTTTTGGCACATTGCTCAACTGGTTTAAATCCATTGTGAATGACAGGGACTATTTTGTGTTGATCTCTAAATACACATCTGAGCATATAAAAATGATGTGGAGTTCCCCAATCACCAACTGTGGGAGGAACCCAGGGTACCTGGTTCCCTTGCAGGCACAGGGAGAACATGCAAACTCCACAAAGAAAGGTCTCAGCCGGCCGGTGGATTCAAACCCAGGACCTTGTTGTGAGGTGACAGGGCACCACCTTGCTGACAACTGGTGTTGTCCTAATGAATTATGTTAGAACATGGAGTGCTGACATTCAGCTGTTTGAGGCTATCTGTTGCTATTTAAGAACTAAGTGGTCATGAAGTCTAAGCTTTCTTTTTGTTTTGTTTTGTTTTTTGGTAGCCAAATAGTGTTTGACTGCTGAGTGCTGAGTCTGGAGAGATTATGTCTCTCAGCTGGCTTTTGAATGCATCAGTGTCACCCAGAAGGGCTGGAGGAGGTTTACACATCCCTGCTTAGACTGCTGACCATGCAACCCGGACCCAGAAAATCAGCAGAAAATGGAATGGAGAAAAAAAAGAAATCAACAGACTTTCAGTTGCATGCGTGCATGTTCTGCATGCAGACTGCACACTCACTAAAACAGAGTATTTCCAGGTGTGAGAATGCCCCTGAAGCACTCTCTGGATCTGTTGTGTGCTACATGTGAAAAAGGGAAACTTTGGACAATGTCTTGACCTGATTCTCCCACAGCTGTCTGGAGCTCATGTGGGAGCTTCAGACTACTATACATCCTCTGATGTAAACTCTTCTTTAAGTAAAGCCATCCATGTGCACATTACTTTATAATATCGTTACATTTTTGTCTGCTCTTCCAGGAGGAAGACAAATGACACAATGACGGTGCACACGATGTGTCACCACCCAAATCTGCCACTGGAGGGCGTTGACCCGGACCTGCTGCTGACCTTCACCTCCAGGGAGTGTCACATGGTCCCACAGCCTGCAGATGGTGCCATGATGGTCTGTGGATGCCAGGGCGAACATGAATGTAACGACAAACTCGTCTTCGACAAGGGAGCCAATGGTGAAGAGAAGGAGGAACGAGGGAGTGTGGGAGGGAGGAATGGGGAAGAATTAATGTATGAATGGATCAAAAGATAAATATATGGACATAATAATTATGGCTGGACACTTAGGTGGATAAATAGATAAAAAATGAATAGGTAGTTGAATCAGTGGTTAACTGATAAAACGAAGGATGAGTAATGACTAATTTTTCTGTTCCTGTAGGATTCTCCCGGCTCCAGAGTAAGGATGTGATCCCCGTGGTGGTGGTTAGTTTGGTGCCTCCTATCCTGGTGGCCATAGTTGCCATTGCTGCCTTCTATTTCTACCGCATACGCCGTCCTCACAAACCAGGTCCATCTGCACGCCCTGACTGGCCTACCAAACCTACCCCTGAGCTTTACCAGGCCTTGGACCTGCCATGTGGGGGCCTGGGTGCTCGGGGAGAAGGTGGAGGAGGAGGTGTGACAGGGCCTGGTGCCGAAGGGGACGAGTCTAACACCAAGGTACAATCAATTAACAATGACACTGTCAGTGGTATGACCGATTGGCAGGGCCAACCGGCTGAACTGCTGCCTATCAAACTGGATGTGCTGGTGGGGAAGGGGCGCTTTGCTGAAGTGTGGAGGGCACGCCTGCTACAGGGTGAGAAGGGTGGAGTTAACAGTTATGAAACTGTTGCGGTGAAGGTGTTTCCAGCTGTGGAGTACGCCTCATGGAGAAATGAATGCTCCGTCTTTGCCGACCCTGAGCTGCAGCATGACAATGTGGTTCAGTTCCTAGCAGCTGAGGAAAGGGGCCTGCCGGGCCACACCCCCTGCACCTACTGGCTAGTTTTGGCCTATTACAGCCTTGGAAACCTGCAGGACTTCCTCACAGCTAACATACTGAGCTGGGAAGAACTTGTTGCCATGGCAGGCAGCATTGCTAAAGGATTAGCTCACCTTCATAGTGACGCAACACCCAGTGGGGTGCCAAAGGTAAATTCAACCTACCATCTTCTGAAATCCATCATTACTGACTGTCCCAACAAAGAGCTGAAGTGAATCCAGCATTAAGAAAACCGCAAGGTTTAGACAGGAAAGGTCATTTCTGAAAATAATCAAATGAATCATTGGTCATCAGTGAGGTTGTATTCAATGTCTGTAATAGAGGTAGCTCAGGACAGAGAGGAGTGAGCACTACGTTGTTAAACATCAAATATTGCATATAAAAATGGTGAGTTTTAAGGATATTGATGAAATAAATTGCAATTATTCAAGGGCCTAAAACAGCAGCAATGAAATGTTTTTACGTTTTGCATGTTTATGAGTTAGGCCCTTTTTACATTAAAAAGGTTTCGATTTCTTATAATAACTACTGTAGCAGATGTTATTTGAGAATATATAAGAGATATGAAAGAAAAGCTAGCCGAGATATTGCGTTTACGAAAAAAGCTGCTTAGGTGAAACATTTTAGCTTTGGCTCTATATACCCACACCTGCAGTCTTTCGTGGAATGGCAAATCGGCTTTATGACTCAGTCCTAAGCCAGAAAAATACCACTACACAGTACACTTAACTCACACTGGATGCACATATGATTGGGGGGGGTGACACCCATGGTGTCTGCCAAAGTGAAGTTAAGATCTTTTGTTTTCAGCCCAGGTAAACTACAGGAAAAGTTGATGTCATCTTAACAGTCAAAAGCTTGGACCATAGCTTTATCCCAATACCCAAACTTAAGAACATGAGTGTGTGTTCTTGAATTACCAGGTAGTAGACTGATGCATCCTATGTCTGAAAGTTACCAACACGCAGTTCACTGAACCCACAGTGAGTGGAAATGTGTACTTCCCATGCCAAGAACTAAGCATATACCACAATTCAATTTCCTTTCTCCATGCTGGTTCATTGGGTTAAGATGGATTTTGTGCAAAGCCATTTAAATTGATAAACGCTGGCCAAGAAAATTCTACCAGTATATTTTGGATGGTTTTTGCCCCTTATGAAAGAAATTATAGATCGTCTGAAACTACACAGCCTCACGATTCAAGCGGTGTCAATCATACTAAAATACCAAAACCACAGCAGCAATAATCTCAATAACCTCAAAAGATTGATCTCTATCTGATATGAATATGTAGAATGAGTAGGCAAGATTTTTGGCACCATTAGCTTTCTAGTTTAGGTTCGTAGTCTGCTTTTAGATCAGTGTTATTGATCCATCACATTTGAGCAGCATGTGGAGGAGAGCAAAAGAAATAATTGTCTGATGACAGCTTAGCTTTTAGTTTGCTTTTTATTCTTTTTTCTGCACTAGTAGACAATTACTCAACTCTAATCACTCTATTTTGAATATCTTTTGGGTTCCACCCAAAGTTGGTGTTTTGACATTGCTTGTTGCTGTAGGTGCCGGTTGCCCATCGGGACCTAAAGAGCAGTAACATTGTGGTAAAGAGCAGGAAGGAGTGTGCCCTCTGTGACTTTGGTCTGGCTTTAAGACTGGACCTCTCCCTTACAGTTGATGACTATGCCAACAGCGGACAGGTAATCTGTGGAAGTTTTTTTTTTTTAAGTTGTGATTAAAGACACAGATGACCCAAAATATTTTCCTACCTGCCTGATATGCTGATTGCGTGGCACCACAACAATTTATCTGTCTAGGTGGGGACAGCTCGCTACATGGCTCCTGAGGTCCTTGAGTCCAGGGTGAACCTGGAGGACCTTGAGGCCTTTAAACAGATGGATGTTTACTCCATGGCTCTGGTCCTGTGGGAGATGGCCTCTCGCTGCCACACCATAGGAGGTACAAGTGTGTGTTTGTGTGTTTCTGTACATCAAGAGAACAGAACCAAGATTGGAATCTTTTACAGAGATTACCTGTCAGCCTATGCTTTTTTTATATAGTTCAGCCTGAGGCCAGGAACATACAAAGATGTGATGCCACTTAACATACTCAGTGTGCAGTCCTGTGTACAGGAGAAAGTGATTTATCTGAGTCCTCAAGGAGGCTATGACCACAAAAGTAAACAAAATGATGTCCGTAGAGAAATGTGTACTGCTGTGCTTACAAAGCAGATGCAATATGCAACCTTTGAATCACTGACAGTGGACAGATGGAGAATTCCTCTATGAATCAAGAGGTGGAGTTAGTTTAGCTGGAGCTTTGTGGAGCTGGTTTGTATGTTTGCTTTGACTGGAAGTGAACCAAAGCCAAAGGCTTTGACTTTCTGCAGTTGATTCATGGCGTAGCACCCCCTGGCTGCAATGCTCAGACTGCATCCTGTACTTTTCTTTGTATAAAACTGATCTTGCATGGCTCAAAGTGCTTTCCTTGCCTACAGTTTGGGTCTCTGGTTAATATGGTTAACATATGTAACATGTTGCTGCATTCCCACTACAGAAATTTAATGACCTGTAACCTTTCCGGAACCTGAATCTGGAGGGTGAAGGTGCTTAATTCTGCTTTGCTTTTCCTCTGTGTTTTACAAACTGTGCAGGACTGGATCTCTGTCTTGTCTAGAAAAGGCGATGTGGGACAGATGTTCTCAATTTTATGTGTATGTACAAAGTCTCTTTGCACTCTTCACTGTTCTTTAGAGTTTCAAACAAACTCGACTTGTTGACATACGCATAAAACTGAAATGATGGTTACTACCTCTTAGAAGTATCTGTAACTTGATTTAGCACTACCTCCTGTTGAGGGCAGAAATTTAGATCTTGGAAGTTGGCTCCAAAGTGTGTGCGGGGGGGGGAATAAAGGTAGACCCTGTGACAACAGCTACAAGTTCAGTTACAGGTCAATGAACTCCCCTCGCAGAAAAGGTTTATGATAAATGTGTGTGTTGCTGCAGAGGTGAAGAGCTACGAGCCAGCGTTTGGCTCCAAGGTTTGCGAGCAACCCTGCGTGGACAGCATGAGAGACCTGGTGCTGAGAGACCGAGGACGTCCGGACATCCCCCCAGCCTGGACGCAACACCAGGTCAGATCACTGCATTATTCTGTAGAAACACAGAAAAACGGACTGAGTTTAGACTTCCTCAGTAGTGTAGTTACTGCCAAGCAGTCAATTTCTAAGTTAGATGATTCATTCAAGGGTGTAAAAACTTGCAAATCAATTACAAAGATACTCACAATTATGCTAATGATGACCAAATCAGATTGTAAGAGATGTCTGATGAAGAGAAGGACTCAAAAAATAACACAAAGGGCATGTTTATAATCATCTCTTTAAGTCTGGATCTCTCTCCTTTAAAGGAAGGTTTTGGGGCCTTATGTTTTCTGTGTCCAGAGGCCCAGTGTCTCTGTAGCTGCCGATGCTTGTTTTACTTACTATACCGAACACTTTAGACTCCCCCCTGTGATCACTGTCTGTGTCTTCTGAAGCCTTTCTGTCTAACTCGGGTCGTCTTTAGGGGATGAACATCTTCTGCTCCACCATCACTGAGTGCTGGGATCACGACCCTGAAGCCAGGCTGACGGCTCACTGCGTGGTGGAGCGCTTTAACGCCCTGCAGCAGGCGGAAGATGAGGAGGGGGTGGGAGGTGAGGATGGAGGAAGGCAGGAGTAAGAAGAGGAGGTGACACTCAGGCAAGAGGATGAAGCGGAGAGAAAAAAGGACTAGGAGATACCTGACAAGACCCACTCCTTCTCCTCATGCTTCTCCTCCTCTCTCTTCCTCCAAGCTGAAAGGGAAGCATGGATGTAGCCTATGATTCCCTGCTTCACACTGGTTCCCCCTTTATAAGTCTTACTTCATCCCATTGCTGGCTGTGTTTACACTGTTGGAGTAACCCGCAGTTTTCCTACTTGTCTGAAACAGTTACTAATAGAGAAGGGACTGATAAGTGACCAGAAACTGGCAAGAAAATGAACTGCAGTTAAAGAGAATGCAATTTTTTGACTGATACTAATGACTATCTAGTAATTTGCTACAATATGTAAGAACATCTAAAAACACACCATTAGCATATGAGTTTACCACTTCACAGTCATACAACTTGCCCCAGTTTGTCCAGATGGTAAAGACTTCTCTTCCTGATGCAGATCCTGTTTGAGATGAAGTTTAGATCAGCCCCAAAGGATGGGGACTATACCAACAACCTGGAAGGACTGAACCCGGGTGTCCCACGAGCTCTGCCCCCCACTGACACTGATGGAAGCAAGTTATTGAGAAGGCAACAATTATGAGCTAAAATGATTGAATAAATTATCATTAGCCAAGCTCATGGAAATGTCACTTAGTCTTCCATGGTGGTGCAGACTGAAATATCTCATGATGGAGGATGATTTTAACGTTAAAGGTTAAACTGATATTCATGTCCCCTGGTGGGTACTGGAGAAGTGTTAAGTGTTACCTTTCCCAAATGAAATGTGAAGAAAAGGGAGTTAAATGTCTTCTACAAGAATAAAGGACAAGAAAAAAATATTTTCATTCTTGTGCAATTTGGCTCGAACTTGTGACTTTTTTTCCCGGTTTTATATTTTTTTTAGATATTTCAAGCTTGCCCACACCCGTTTCACTGTTTCCTTTGGCACTCTTACATTTCTCATGTCATCATCTGGCAGTGTGAACACAGCCATCGTCACCCAACAAAGAGACTGCACGTTTATTACAAATCTATGTGTTTTCTCTTTGTTGCTTTCTTAATTTTTCCGGCACAAGAGCAGAGGGGACAGAAAAAAACCAAAGACTGACTTTGTGCCTTAAACGGTCGACCCCCTTTTGTCCTGAACTTTTGTCAGGGACGTGACACCTGAAATAGTCGTAGATCTGCTGGCAGAGATGCAAACTCAACAGTTTGAAAATGATTCATTTTGTTGGAGCTGGTCTCCGTTTTGTTGTGGTATTATTCTTTTATAGTGGCTGTGATTATGATTACTATAACCTACATGTATGAATGATCAGGAGAGAGAGAGCTCTTTCCTGCCCTGTGGAAGGTGTTGTGTTTGTTTAATAAAAAGTAAATTCGACTTTTTGACTCTACACAGTGAATAGTTGGTATGATTTCTCATTTTCAATCACATCTCTGAAAAGACATTAACATAAGTGCAAGTACTAATAATATATAATAACAGGTGTTTTTGTTGTTGACCAGATACAAAACTGAAAGAGAAAGTTATGGAAAGCATTTTCAATTTTTAAATAATTCAATATTAACAAAGAACCATCCACTGACTAAAAACCTACATACACTGTCACTCATTTTGACAATAAAGTTGATTTTTGTACATGATTAATAATTTTTGATTTTGTTTGTGAGGTCTTTTCCACGTTCAAATGGACTTCAGTATGTTTTCTTGCAGATTTTTAATGTGTAGATAATGTCCTATGAATCACAGCTGAACTACACTGTTTCCAGCTTTAAAAAGTTATTCCATATGATAAAAAATAATCTCTATTTTCTGTTTTATCTTACATGTAAGAAAAATTCTTATATTCTTATACCCATTAGCCACTAGAAATTCTTGTTTCCAGTGTTTTTGTTGATGTACAGACAACTATCAGTCAATTACTACATACCTAACACTATCCCCACCAATGATGAAATATTCCAGCAATCAGTGTTTTCACTTCATGCGATCCAACTTTCTGCTCTTTCTTTTGAATATATATTCATAGAACAAAAATATTCTGGGAGGTCTTGAATGATTAGTGATTCATGAATCAAAGGTAAGTTCAAAACAATATTGTGGCAGGGAAAGTGTTTTTTTTTTTTTTAATCAATTCTGACCCTCTTTTATGAATGTTTGTTCATTTATAAAAAATAAATGTCTGAGATAATGATGTTCTGGGAAACTAAGTATGTATCATGTCACGTGTTCAAATACTATTTAATCCTAGTTTTGCTAGAATAGAATAGAATAAAACACTAAGTGACCTTACAAAACAGAAGATGGCCTTTAGTGCCCAGAGAAAAAGATCTGCAATCTGCAAGTTTGCTTATTGGAGGAGACGAGAGAGAAGGGGAAATTAACAGTAAGTGCTGCAGCATTATTGTAAGGGAAAAAAATAAATATAATTATAGCAGTTATTGCTGAAATTAAACATAGACATGGAACTTACAACCTTATTATTTAAACTAAATTATTTCAAGTTCCTCTTTCAGTATACCTGGAAATTAGCTTTTATATTAACTAAACATAAGTGATTTTTTTTTTCATTAGGGTCCAAAAAATACAATAACCACAACACTGGAGAAATGCCCAGTTATTACAGTGAAAGAACTCATCTCTGAACATAATAACAAAAAAAATACCAAATATGCATGTTTTTAATGCTTTAGTTTGAAATATTAAAGTTAATTAAACATTTAAAGTCATCACTTGTGTGAACAGCTTTCACAGGGAACAGGGTGTATAACGTTGCCATATTATTTGGTTCAGTGAGTCACACTATGTGCAACAACACTGGAGTTTTGCACCTTCCTACCAGAGCCAAAGAAGAGCTAATATAATCAAACGCACACAGGATGGCTTTTCATTAGTTGCAGCCATCAGAGAGGGTCTAACTGTAACCATAATGCCGGACCATCCAGATGTAATCACATTTAACTCATGCCTGAAGTTCACCAATCAAGCTTTGGTGTCTGTGTCGGAGAGTGTGGGAACACAGCATCGCACAGTCAGTGAGAAACTTTACAAACCTGCCTCAGGAAAAGAAGTATTAACTGAAGTGAAGGGACACATAAAGAACCTAATTCACCTCAAATTTCACTTACACATGAACTCTTCCCTTACAAAGCCCACTCCAGATGCACACAATAAGCATGACTCAACAACTCAACAAAACAAACTCAACAAACAAACCATAAATCTCAAAGTGTATGTTAAAAACTTAATTTGGCCTCCCTTTATAATGGGCTAGTGGGGGATGTGAACCTTCTTTACTTACCTTAAACAGTTGAAGTGTTTGCTATCCAGATGTTACCCTCAATTAAAAAAAAAAAAAAAAAAGCCTATCCATTACATTTTCTGTTCAATATTAATATTAAATGCAATTGTAAAAAGTAAGGTAATGATATTTGCAGGACCGCTTTTTTTCCTCTGACATCCAAATAGATAGACCTACTAAATCTTTTCAGTGGGCAAGAGAATAAACAGACTCCTTTGTTAATCTAATTTATATCTTAAGTAAATGTTTATGATGGATTCTAACTTTTCATGGGTTTGTGAAACTGTACTTTACAAAAAAAATAAAATAAATAAACATACAAAAAATATTATCTGTAAATAAAAATAGTTTACAGACTTTCTAGACTCAGAACTAAAAAATGTGTAAATTTTGGTTCTGTGGTTTTGTCCCTCTGAGAGAAACAAAAAGATACACATTTCCTCTAAGTACCTCATCTTATTAAAAGACGATCTTTGGAGTGCTGCCTTCCTTCTCGAGGGATGAGGGACTAATCTTGTCAGCAGACGATCTTCGTAGCGCACCGGCGCTCTCCTCTCAGCTGACACTGAGCAACAAACCAGGACCGCCGCAGCTGTCAGGCGTATATTTATTCCTTCACCGGCCGGCGTCACTGCTTTCACTGCACTCTCTTCACTTTAGATATAACTTATTTAAATTTGGTCGTTTTTTTGCGGAATGCTAACATGTTTTGATTCACCCTGCAAGCGATGAACGAAACGAGCACCGAGAGGACCGGACCGAGACCGGCGAAGGTTCTGTTGACTTCGGGCTGCCGAGCCCCAGTCGTCGGGCAGGTTGGAGGATGGAGCTGAGGTTGAGCGGGGATGGCAAGCCGTCCGTGTCCTGGTTCCTCCTCAGACCTGCCCTTATCTTCTCCCTCCTGGCTGTGCTAGTGAGCTGTCACGGTACCTGCAAACACCGAGTCCCTTCTCCCAACGAGGTGAGCCTCGGCTGTCTGATATCCAGTAACCTAAGCTATGCTAGGGTTGTAGCAGCGGGGAGGCTAAGCTAGCACGCTAGATTCGACGGCCAATTAAGATTATATTGTATATTCTGTAGTGTAACAAGACTTTATTGGCTCGGTACGTTTAAATTTAGTAGCTGACAAACCCCACTATGATATGAAGAATGTGTTTTCGGGATAAATAAAACGCAAGCGTGCTGTTCAGCTTGGTTCTTCACTGAGACTGATGTACAGTTTGATAGCAAGCTAACATGATGCTACTCTGTTGCACAAAGGGTTTACTGTGTTCAGCATACAGCATCTGTCAGGCACGTTTAAACAGTAAAAGCAGTTTTTAGATCACATGTCACTAACAATAAATCAGTTTTAACTGTTCAGCCTCTGTTCGCCATATTAACAGCAAAAAATAACACATCCGGGTAGAGTTCTTCAGAATAAAGGTGCATTCTTTACGATATGTATCTCTAACCTTTTATTCACACAAGCCACGTATTTTAACTAAATATACACAAAGCTCATTTACAATACAATGGGCTCATTACTTCAGAACAGCTGTGGCAGTCTCAACGTTTTTAGTACTAAAATGCAAGTAATAGTAGCAAATGGGATCGTACATCTTTGCTATGTTGTTCATGGTTGGGATTTTTTTTCAGTCTGTTTTCAATATCTGAAAGCTCGAGTCTGTGACTCGTGTTTAGGCCACAGCTTTGGATTTTCTGAATCTAGATATGGTTTGTAAGTGGGATTGACAACACACAGCTTTATTCTGAAGGTATTTCCACCATCACCAGAATCCGATATACTTGTTTCTGATTCAGATGAAGTTGAACTTTGAAATAACAACTGAAAGTGGAGATTTGAAGCTTGCACCATTATTGTTTAGAGTATTTTACTTAGTTTGTTTTTCAGTTATCTCAAATGTATACACCAGTACTAGTAGTTCTGTAATACACTAAATTCATCTAATAACATTTCTAATATTGGGATTTTTAATTCTCTATGTAATTATAAATAGCCATTCTCATCTGATTAGTTTACCATTGTGCTACCAACTCCAGACATTTTACTATTTGACCAGTTACAGATTTAATGCACACTGCATAACGTTAACCTAGAATGCTCTGATTGTTAAATGAGAGAAGAGAAAAAAAATAACAACCAGGCTTTGTGAACTGTTTTCTGTGGCTTCTTATTTCTTTCTGCTGCCCTCTTTCAGGTTGTTCATCATGTGTACTTGAAGCCTGAGCGTTTGACTAAGAGAAGCTCTCCTGAGGACCTTCAGCTGAAGATAAAGATCATTTATGACAACAGCGTCGACAAGTAAGTACTGCAGCAAATCCCAGCATTCACAAAGTAGACAGAACCAACATCACCAGAGCCAGACTCTTGATAGTTAATGCTGATTTCACCGTGATTAAACCCCCCATAAAAACAACTGTAAAGCTGCTGCTTTGGTGGTTTTTCTAGGACTCAGGCAACACTTGGGGAAGCAGTACTTAGGTGTAAGGTTTTTGTGTGTATGTGTGTGTAACTAATGTCTTTCTCCACAGACTTACTGCAGACAAGAGGAGACTTGTGAAGGTGAGGACACACCTGAGTACTTTATCTAATCAACATTTTTTGTAATAGTTACATAAAATTGAACTGCAAACTTGTAAAATGACAAAACTCAGCCACACAGAAATTAATATAAATAAAACTGTCTATTAAAAGCCAGCTTGTAGTGATTTTTCCAAATTTTGTATTTTTAAACAGTGTTCAGGGTTTTCTAATGATTCAGAATTCTTTTAAATCTTACATTCAAAGTCCAATAGCTACGGGAGGAGCTGCAGCTTGAGGACGTCTTCAGTGGTTTTAACATTCAGCTGTGGCTGCTGCTGTTGTTTTTGGCTCTAAGCTGCAAGGTCAAATTGCAACACGCAAACATGTGCAGTAGTTGAAGTGATGTAGGATTGGACATCGGGACATCGTTGGCTGTGATCAGAGGTGTAACAGACTGAAACTGTGTTATTCCGTGTGTCTCTCTCAAGGATAAGCTGTTTCCTCAGGCCATCGATTACCTGCAGAGAGCTTTCAGTGTGAGGCGCAGGGTGGGGCCTGTACTGCTCAGCAGGTATGCAGTCTGTCCCATCACCCTTTGAACCACATCTGAGAGTCCAGTAATCTAATTATCTTTAAAAAAAATAAAAATAAATAAATAAACAGGCATCTGAAGGAATTTTGATTTGTAATATGTTCCACACACTATCATAGGAGGTTTTTAGATCTTTTTATTTGAGTAAAAGCATTAATACCAAAGTGTAGAGCATAAACTGTGTGTGTGCATGTGTGTATATAACCAAATGGATGTAGCTCCCTTGACATCACCCAGTGGTCTTTTGGAATCCGCATTTTGAACCCAAAACTTTAGCATTTTGTTCCGTGCCATGCTGGTCTTTGGAGCAATGACCATATTTAGAGCAGAGCGCAAAGTGCTAAGCAATCAGCTAACAAAAGCATGGTCAGAAACCTACATCCATGAATTGCATGGGTGCAATGGACAGACACAGATACCTGATAATTACTGCTAAGTAACAGACTAATAAATACTAGAGTGTCTTTCACCTAAACTGTAGCACAAACTTCTTGGGCGGGCTGTACCACACGGCAAGCCATATTGTTTGTCAGAGAATTCAAATAAAATGCTCCAAGGACACCAACCACCACAAACACAGTTAATATTTCTTTATATTGATACAGCCTGACCAGTTTTAACTACGTGACTGATTTGCAGCTTAACCTGTAGTAATGCCTCAGTATGTAGATTATATTTTTATATTGTGTATCTAAATATTTTAAAAAAACAACCATATTTCCCTCTGAAATGTTGTGGAGTAGAAAATAGTAGTGTACATATAAGTAAATGATATTTGCACTATTTTAGGTGCAGAATAATTGTTGAAATGTTTGTTTCTCTTGATGGATTTCAGGGAGAGAATAGCTGACACGATGCATATTTTTTCCTCGTAACCATGATCCAGATTTAATTTAACATCGGTGCTTGCCGTCTCTGTCGTCTCAGACAATGTGCAACCAACCAGTACATGAGAAAGAGAGATGACCCTCATCGCTACTGCCAGGATGCATGTGCAAACGTCACCCGGTGTGGTCCCGTCATTGTGCCGCAGCAACACCTGCAGGTCAGAGAGCCAACAGACAGGTTATTGATCATGTAATAATGAGACATAGACTCTAGCCTTGCTAGTTTTACTTGGAGCAGTGACATTGTTTATGTGCTGATGTTTTGCAGATTTATCGTTTACAATGATCATTATTTGAATTTAGCGTGTTATTTGATTGCTGATTAGCACTAAATTATTGGCCAAAGCAGTAACAAAATAACCCTATTACTGAGTCCACATAAAACGACAGCCTGTTCTCTTGGTTGCCACATTGTAAGACGCTTGTTTTTCTGCTGTAATTGGAACGCTGTGGTCTGTCCTCACTGGCTCAGATACTATGCCCTCTGCTCACTCAAATGTTGCGTATTTCTCTCCTAGCAATGCAAGGTGTGCAGTGAATCTGGGAAGTCATGTGGCCCTACAGGGCCCCCAGATGGCCCCGGGGTTGAGGGGTCCGACTTTGTGCTCTATGTAAGCGGCGTCACCACAGAACGCTGTGGACAGGAGAACATAGTGGCCTACGCTGCTTACTGTCAGCTGGAGGCAGAGCTGGACAGGTGGGAGGACAAAAACTACTAAAACCACACGGTGCATTTATTTAGTGTGAACATGGCTACTCTTAAAATCAAAAATCAAGATGCTAAAAAATACCAATACAACCTTTAAACTATAAAAGGCTCAAATTTCCACCATATAAGAAATCAACTGTAATCTCAGTGCAGAGGTAAATAAAACTGTCATAAAATAACAGTATGAGCTAATATGAGTCTGTGTGTTTTTCCTTTTAGACCTATAGCAGGCTATGCCAACTTGTGTCCTGCTATGATCTCCTCTCAGCCTCAGGAGTTTGAAGGGATGCTCTCCACAGTCAAACATGAGATCATACATGCTCTGGTCAGTTCCCCGTTCTTACAGTCTTTTGAAAAATTCTGCTTTTCGTTGCTAGCGAGCCATATGTGGAACAAGTTCACACAGACTGTTCAAAAGACATTTTTTGTGCCCTTTTTTTTTTTTTGTGGCAGCTTTCTTCACGTTGTCATTTTGATACATTTTTATTGTAAAATACTGGTTATAGATGTTTCAAGATGGCTTATGTTGGTCAACAACAGTTTACTGAAGTTGAACTGAAAGCTAAAAGCTGATGCAGGATTACTTTGCTTCTTGCGAGTGTGTTATTTATTACACTTGGCAGATTTTGCAGAGAAAATCTGCTGTTATAAATGCTGGTGTGATTAATCAGGCTCTTTGTGAGTAATTTATGTTGTTATGCTTTTTCTCCTTCTGTCCTCCAGGGGTTTTCAGCTGGCCTCTTTGCCTTCTACCACGATGATGAGGGCAAACCTTTGACTCCTCGCTTCGCCAGCGGCCTGCCCGCCTTCAACGAGAGGTGAATGCATTTTATGTCAAACTCTATGATGGCAAAAATATGTGTATGTGTCTGCCTGGCACCCTCATCAAAAACTGCATGAACCACACACCCACTTTCTCATCGACGCACCCAACCCCCATCATTTGTGTCATCAGAAAGCATTTCTGTTTTATACCAGTGCTGTCATTACTCTGAATCCTAGTTTAAATCTACTGTGGCAGCTCTAACTTCTAATCCTAAACCTGTATGTCAGTTTGGGTCTCTACCAGTGGAGCGAGGCAGTGATCAGAAGAGTCACCAGACTGTGGGACATCAGAGGAGGGGTGATGGTCCGACACCAAGTGCATGTCCTCGTCACTCCTCGTGTTGTGGTAAGAAGCTACAATATTAAGAAAAAAATTTAAACTGGTTGGTCCGATCACTTTCCTGCTACTTATCTGAGTCTAGAAATGGATGGTGTGCTGTCATTTTGTCTATCCTTGTAAAACTGTTTTACAAAGAATTATGTACATTATAGCACTGGGAGGTTCTTACAGAATGTAATAGATTAGAGGGGGTGAACAAAATGGAGCTCTGATGTTATTGGAGGACCTGCAGTTTAGTTATTGGCGATGTCAAGAAATGACCAAGTAGTATGTGTTCTGTTTGGTTCCAGGAGGAGGCAAGGAGACATTTTAACTGTCCCATCCTGGAGGGGATGGAGCTAGAGAACCAGGGAGGGACGGGAACTGAACTCAACCATTGGGAAAAGAGACTACTGGAGGTCAACAAATGTTTTCTCTGTGGCTTTTTTGGTAGTCATCAGTTGGGTTTCTCCTTTGTGTTCATCTTTCTTTTTTTTTCTCTCCCCCAACTCCCTCAGAATGAGGCAATGACGGGCTCCCACACCCAGAACCGGGTGTTTTCTCGGCTGACGCTGGCCATCATGGAGGACAGCGGCTGGTACCGCGCCAACTACAGCCTGGCTCAGAGGCTGGACTGGGGCCGTGGTCTCGGCTGCGACTTTGTTATGAAGAGTTGCAAATTCTGGATGGACATACAGAGACAGAGGTCACAGAAACACTGTGTCAAACTTTGTTAAAGTTGGTGCATTTTTGCTGTTTTTATCCCTCATGATCACAAAGAATATCTGCTTTTGTTTTAAAGCTAGCACCTTTGGTTGGATTTAAATAGAAGTAAGGTCACAGTGTCGTAGTGCAGACTGTGAACTACTTACCAGGGATCACATTTATTAATTTTGGCTGCGCAAGTTTCATTAAGCAGCAGTCAGATGTGGAAAGTTAGTATATCTCTTGACTATTTTCATTTACTGTATTTGACTATATACTGCAGATGTTTTGATGACAGTCACCTTTTTATTTGCTTTCCAAGCAAAAACGTAAGAAATACTGCATATTCTCAAGTTTCAGCTTCACAGGTGGCAGGTTATGCTTCTTATGGTGGTGAACTTAGCTTTAAATGGTAGTTAGACAAAGGAAAGCATTGTTCAAAGTTGCTATTGGCATTTCGTTACATCCACATCTTTTCCATCAATTAATAAAGACAGTCATATAGTATTTGCAGACTACTTGATAAAGAAAGTAATTTCAGGTGAAGACATATGAGCGATTGTATTGTAAGCTTTACTTTACCAGTTACCTTATCTTACCAGTAGTGTTTGTGTTGTATTTGTTGTTGCAGACGACACGCTGTAACGCCGTACTGCGACACAGTGCGAGCCTCTCCTCTGCAGCTGACCTGCAGACAGGACCAGCTAGCTGTGGCTGTGTGCAACCTGCAGAAATACCCACAAGAGCTGCCACTCGAGTACCAGGTACCCAAGGGCCCACCACCACCACCTACATTTCTACATTCATGTGAATATTCTGCTGGAGGCTAGTGGGTGTTTTTGTAGAGAAAATGATTGAAAAGGTTAATTATGTGACATTAGTATGTCTTAACATTTAGCCTTACTTCAGTGTCCCAAATGCTCTACTACGACACTGCGCGTTGCACTCTACTCAGGTTGGCATAAGCTCTGCTGTGGTGTGTCAGTGTGCTGGAAGTAACTCTGTGTGTGCTGTGTCAGTATTTCGAGCAGATCCCGGACGTGGCTGCTGATCAGCTGTCGTTCTTTGGGGGTGCTGTGGAGATCGCTGACTACTGTCCCTTCAGTCAGGAGTTCAGCTGGCACCTGAGTGGAGAATACCAGAGAAACTCCTACTGCAGAGTGTCTGAGAACCAGCCAGGTACTGCTTGCACGGTTGTTACTACTGCTGCCATTAACACAATGCTATTGTAAATCAAATGCTCTGAGCAGCTGTAAGGAGGTGGAAAAAGCTTCCTACTGATATATCTTATTCTTCTGTGCCCTAAAGGTTCATTGTTGTCCAAAACCAGGGCACACAGATAACAGTTCATTATAAAAAATATGGAAAGTGTAGATTATTTAGAAACATCTTCATAGACTAATAACAGCAATCACCCTCACACTTTTTTTAGAGGGTTTCTAAAACCTGCAGGACCCCTGGAAACTGGAGTGGCTGCCCAGTAGTACTATAACTAAAATGGATGTAGCGTAGTCCAGGGCTTTAGGAGCTAATATGAGCACGACTATGTATGTTTTCAGAGAGTTTCTCTTGGAGGGCATTCATAGTGTTGCATCTTGATCATTGTTCATAATGTGTAAAAACAACAAAGAGCTTGACAGAAATGTGGTTCACTCAGGTTCATGGAATTCACACTATCCATCACATAAGTCACATAAGTGTCATGGAAAGGTTCATGGAATTTGACTGCCAACAGTCAACATAAGGCCTAGATTATACTCCGTTGCAGACACGGATAGCTGGTGACCCGACGGCCGAGTACTCGTTGCCGTTATACTTCTTTGAAGTCCGCCGCCGGGGGCGCATGCGTAGTTGGTGCATTGTAATGTAAATTCTCCGCAGACAAGTCACCCTTGTGTTCAGAAGAAATTTGGAGGAATTCTTCAGTAAAATCTGTTTTGAAAAACTGCTGGTAGGATTAGTCACATGCTGTTGTCAGTGCTGTCTATATGTGAGCTTTGTGTGTGTGTGTGTGTGTGTGTGTGTGTGTGTGTGTGTGTGTGTACAGACTGGTGGAGGAATTATGGAGCCGAGGAGTATGGACCAGACTCTGTGTGTCTGTACCAAAAGTCAGCCTTTGTAATGGAGCAGTGCACTCGGAAGATGACGTACCCTGACTGGGGCTCTGGATGCTACAAGGTGCTGACCCTTCCCCACAGTTTTATGTGTTGAGTCTGAGCCATTGATGGGTTATTAGATGGGCCCACTGGGCACAGGCTCCCTCAGAAATTTTATGTACACAAGCCTGTACCTTTAAACTTTATTTAGCAAAGGTGAACGGGTAGTTTTACACCACAAGAGGTGCTTAAAAAGTTCAGAAAGTGGACAAAGATCAGTTCTTCAGCCAATTATCTACTTTTACAGCCCGACATATTTTATTTCAACACCAAAGCTTAAGCTAGCAACTAGCATCACAACAGAAGACCAGTTCAGTGTGTTTTTGTGATACAACATTGTGTTTGTCCAAGAATTTTAAAGATCTCCTTAGCAGCTTTTTCCAAAGCTTTCAACCATGTATGACTCTCCTCTGTGAGGAACCCGGGTGACATCTGTAGGTTGACTGTCACTTTGATGCATTTTGTGCTCTCTCTCTGTGCTGCAGGTGTCGTGCTCTGCTCAGGGCCTGATGGTGTACGTTCAGGATCGTTCCTTCCTCTGTGTGCGTAAAGGTCAGCTGCTGAGCGTCAGCGTTCGAGCCAGCGACTGGGTTTACAACGGCGTCCTGATCTGCCCCGCCTGCACCGACTTCTGTGATGACTGCCCCCTCCCTCACCAACTCCCACCCATCAACACCTCCAGGAGCAACCCCATTGGTCAGTGTCCAGCTGAGTGACATGGTTTATTTACTGTGACGTGGAAAAGCCAGTGAATACGACCCTGTCTGAAAGGCAGATATCAAATGATGGGTGAATGAACCTCAAATCAGCCATAGTGCACAATTTAACAAGTAAAGAAATGGGGAAAAATATATATATATTTATATAAACAAAATAATGAAACTGGGGGACAAAAACACTAAAATGAAAAGGCCTGTTTTTATGCTGTTGTGTAGAATCTACATGATTTAGTAGATGATTATTTTTTTTGTTGTTTTTTTAGATCCGTGCTCCAGTTCTCCAGGACTGGCCATCACTCTTTGGCTCCTGCTGCTCAACCTGCTTCCTCTAGTGGCTGGACTCCTGCTCTGCCACTGCAGCTGATAACACACACACACACACACACACACCCCTAACACACTAAGGTAGCTGAACACTCCTCTGTACTGTAGTCCTGTGAGGACTTAGCCTACAAATGTTTCTCCTCCTTTTTTTGTTTCCTTGCATCTCTCCTCTTCTTTTTATTCCCATTATTCCCTCCTTCCTTCATTCCTCTCTGTTTTTGCCCCATCTTTTCCTCCTCAGTCCTATCACTCTTCCATTCTTTTCTTTGCCATTCCTCAGCCTATTTTCTCCTTTTGTTCCATGACTGCACCTTCATCTCTCATCACAGTCAGGGATCGTTTTGCTGAAGCTCCATTCAGGTGTCCATCACTGGGTTTACATGCACTTAAGTAATCGGGTTACAGCCAGCTTTCATTTAAACACGATTTCTCTGCCATATACACACGCACACACAAAGAGCCAAAAAGCTGTCAATTATCAACATGGGAAGCAGCTCTGCGGCAGCTAATACTGTTATTTGCGGGTGAAATATTGGCAAAGAGGACAAGTCGGATCAACGGGGACCATTTATGTTTATGGCAGAGCAACATGAAAAAATAATACTGGGGTATTGGAGATTACTGACAATGCACTAATACCTCTTTTCTTTTTTTTTACAACCATGATATATATATACTTACAATACAGAGCACTAACACCAGTACTTGATAATAATTGTGTATTTTATTAAAAAAAAGACTTTGAAGACCACAACCAAAAGTCTAACATGACAAAAACAACTTTTTGATAACTCATTAGTAAAATAAAAATAATGAAAAAGTATTTTAGTATCTTTAAAAGAAAGATCTGCTTATTTGTCATGTCGTCATGCACTCACCATTCAGAGGATTTAGAACAAAACAAGACGTTTGAACAACGCGTTTTATAGACCAATCGATTACTTGAACAGCTAATTAAGATTATTTTATAAAATCAGAGTTTATGTGATTGTCAAGCCTTTTATAATAATTGACCAATTGTTACTACAGCTAGCTTTTCATTCTGCCTTCATTCAGAACATGTATAGCTGCATTTCCACAAAGATTCTCATAAATCTTTAGTTTGAGGAGCTGATGTTCAGGAATTTCCAAGGAATTGAATGGTTTTTCAGTTGCTCAGCTGACATATCAAAAAGTATAAGAACGTATTTTCATTTTGTGGTCGATTCCATCTGAAGATTTATGGGCACAGCACTGGTAGTTTGAGTAACAAACCTACTGTGTATACTGTTAAATGTGTTATCTCATTTCTACTGGAACCAGTTTACTTGCAGTGATTTGGTTACTTAAGTGCATGAAAACACTTCACTTCAGCATGTCGAGCGTCTGCAACATCACTTTTAAAAGCAACACACATTACTTCTGTGGACCCAGACCAGCAACTGGATGCTGTCTTTTTTTTTGGCAGTAGCGGTGGAAGTCTGGTGGATTCACTCTGGTTTCTACCTAAATTTCACAACTTTGCTTCAACTTGGGATCATTCTGCTTCATCAGATTCCTTTTTTTTTTTTCCTTTACACTGCAGTGATCAAAGAGGGAGATCTGTCT
>VUQI01034277.1:5053-19807 GCA_015106735.1 Paratilapia polleni
CCCCTTTTTTTTTTTTTTTTTTTTTTTTTTTTTTTGTCACACCTATATGTTTCAGATCATCAAACTAATTTTAATATTAGACAAATATAACCAGAATAAATACAAAATGAATGCAGTTTTTAAATGATGATTTCATTTATTAAGGAAACAAAGATATCCAAACCTACCTGGCCCTATATGAAAAAGTAACTGCCACCTAAACCTAATAACTGGTTGTGCCACCCTTGGCAGCAACTGTAACCAAGCATTTGTGATAACTGGCAATGAGTCTTTCACATCACTGTGGAGGAATTTTGGCCCACACTTCTTTGCAGAATTGTTTTAATTCAGCCACACTGGAGGGTTTTCGAGCATGAATGTCCTGTTTAAGGTCATACCATCTCAATCGGATTTAAGTCCAGACCTGCTGGTGTGTTTCAGGCCATTGTCCTGCTGTATAACCCAAGTGTGCTTTAGTTTCAGGGCACAAACTGATGGCCGGATATGCTCCTTCAGGATTTTCTGGTAGAGAGCAGAATTTGTGGTTCCATCAATTACAGCAAGTCGTCCAGGTCCTGAAGCAGCAAAGCAGCCCCAGACCATCACACTACCACCACCATGTTTGACTGTTGGTATGATGTTCTTTTTAAGAAATGCTGTGTTAGTTTTATGGCAAATGTAACGGGACTCAGACCTTCCAAATACTTCAACTTTTCCTAGACAGACCACCGAATATTTTTCCCAAAGATGTTTTTTGGCAAATGTGACATGAGCCTTTGTGTTCTTTTTGGTCAGCAGTGGTTTTCACCTTGGAACTCTCCATAGATGTCATTTTTGCTCAGTCTCTTTCTTATTGTTGAATCATGAACACTGACCTTAACTGATGCAAGTGAGGCCTGCAGTCCTTTAGTTGTTGTTCTGGGTTCTTTTGTGACCTCCTGGATGAGTCGTTGATGCGTTCTTGGAGTAATTTTGGTCAGCCGGCCACTCCTGGGAAGGTTCACCATTGTTCCAAGTTTTCTCCATTTGTGGATAATGGCTCTCAGCATGGTTCGCTGGAGTCCCAAAGCCTTAGAAATGGCTTTGTAACCAATCAGTCAATTACTTTGTTTCTCATCTGTTCTTGTGTTTCTTTAGATCGTTTCATGATTTGTTGCTTTTTGAGATCTTTTAGCTTACTTCACTTTGTCAGACAGTTTCTATTTAAGTGATTTCTTGATTCAACAGGTCTGGCAGTAATCAGGCCTGGGTGTGGCTGGTAAAATTGAAATCAGCTTTCCAAAAAAATGTGGTTAATCACAGTTAATTCATGATTTAACAAGGGGGGACAGTTACTTTTTCCACATAGGGCCAGGCCAAATACTTTTTCAACGTACTGTACAATTATATGAATAATTAGTTGTTATTGTAAGAAACAGAAGCGTATGCTTTCACAGACCGCATATTGCTTTTTGGGTGTGGGTGTCTTACTAACATTAAAATAAGAAGCCAAAAAGCCTTCATTTCTATAAAATATCTGAAATGAAGATAAACAAAAATGAGTCAATTCCTTTGACGCCTATTTTAAAATGCACAACCTTACAGTAGATAAAAATATGTTTAAAGCTTCTTCAGTGTCCTTACAGCTATTTATCCCCTTTGTATATAGTCTATGAGGGTTTTTTTTTTTATATATATAAATGACCAATTTAAATTTAATTAGGGCTTAAAATTACATAAGTGTGTGGCTTCTTTGAATGGCAGGTGGGTGCCATGTTGTTATGTTCAGCATGCGGTTGTATTAAAGGACAATCTTGTTGGTTGTTCAGCTTTTCTGGTAAGTATACTTTGTTTTAAGTCAGTTGAGTCACATTTAGACTATCCAAATATGGTTACAAAAAAAAGTAAGCTATTGCCAAAATGCTAAAACTAAGGCTTCAAAATGTTGAACCTCAAACCAGGGGGGGTGATGTCCCTGTGTCTAAAGTCATCTTTTATATAGTCTATGATTCCAGTGTGTGCTCATTTTTCCAAACAGAAGATGCTGGAGGGCATTGCAATCATTACAGCATATTTAATACATGTGATATTACAATGAAGGCATATTTTTCCATCACTGCAGAACCTACCAAATACTCTGTTACTGTGCTTGCTTATATCCACTCTATTGTTTGAAGTACTGCTGGACACAGAAGAAAAACCTTGTAGCTCCATAACTCCAGTTATACTACTTAGATTTCTGTCTCACTCATATTTTGTGGTCTTATCAGATTCTGTTAGCATGATAAAAAAAAGTCATTATATTCCAGGACTATAGGGGTTTCTCTCCTCTTTATCTGGTTTCCTTTATCTTTGTTAGAAGAACACAGACTCCATCTAAATCTTTACTTTTTTTTATCCTCTGTCCCGTTATCAAGCAGATTTAGCTAGATTAGGAATTTCTGCCCAAGGTGATTTTAGCAGACAGTGTGAGTGTACACAAATATGTACAGTATGTGTTCGGTTAATTATCAGTAGTTTGGGTGTTTATTTGGTTTAGTTTTGGCTGTTTTTTTGTTAAGTACTTTACTCATTATAGTAGGTTTAGTAAGAGGAAGCAGCAGGGATACCTGATCGTTAAACTGCCAATATAATGTGTGTTTCATTGTGTAAATGATGTGTTGAGCTTCCTTGGAAAAAGGGCTGAGAGACAAAGATTTCGGTCTTTAATAAAGGTTGGTGTGCTCCTTACACAGCATAGGTACATGATTCCTGGTTTATTTAACATTTACACACATGATCCTGAAAACTGGCCAGATGTCATTAATAACCACAGGAGTCTCATTGATGGTGGCCTGTGGCTAGTGAAATTTAATCCTGCTCTCAGTCATAGACTGTATAAAAGATAGACATAGCTTATTGGTCTGAAAAGTGAAGCCAGTATGGAAGTGCCTTAAACTTGCATCCTTTCTGATGGCAAGGCGATTATATAGAAGTCCAAGGAAAAATGAGCATATTGCTCCTTTTTTCTTTGACTTCAGCAAACACTTTCTTCATCAGTGTGATCTCCATCACTAGTTTTAAGTCTTAATAAATACAAAATGATGTTCATTTTGTAAATTATAGACCTACGTAGAGTCTCCAAAGATGGTGATTGCCAAAATGCTCAGTTTGACGCTTCAAGATGGGACTTCACTCATCATTGGTTGGCTATGTTATTTTTTTAATATACAGTCTATGCTCATTATACTCTCTATGCCACACAAACACTGAAACCCACATCACACATGGAAAGCAATCAAAGTCCAAACACATCATAACTGCAATAATGATTGCAGTACTGCTAAGTTAATAACTGGCACATGGACATTAAGAGTCTCAGGTCTTTGTGCTCATGGGCTCCAAGCATCTGTTGTGGAATTTTCCACTTACAGCATTCACAAAGGCAAACATTTAATTTAGGCCAACATAACTATACAGTACTGTGAAAAAGTCTTGAGCCACCCCTCATTTCTACATTTTGCTATATGTTGCCATGGGAATTTATTGAAAGATGTGTAAACATGAATGGAAATATAGTACATAAGGCAAAAACAGAGTTTGTACAATTCTAACAAACTTGAAAGTCAATATTTCGTATGACCACCTTTATTCTTTAACACAGCCTGAAGTCTCTTAGACAAGCTTTCTTGTAATTTTTTTTTTAAATAGTCTTCAGGAATAGTTCTCCAGGCTTCTTGAAGGACATTCAAAGCTCTTTTTTTGGATGTTGGCTGCCTTTTGTTCCGTTCTCTGTCAAGATGATCCCACACTGCTTTAATAATGTTGAGGTCCGGGCTCTGGGGAGGCCAATCCATGACTGATAGTGTCCCATTGTGCGTTTTTCGATCCAGGGATGTTTTACTGCATTGGCAGTGTGTTTGGGATCATTGTCTTGCTGAAATGAAGCTGTTGCCAATCAGAAACTTTCAAGATGGTATTGCATGGTGGATCCAAAATCTGATGGTACTTCTCTAAGTTCATAATTCCATCAGTTTTGATAAGATCTCCAACACCACTGTCTGAAATCCAGCCCTAAATCATAACAGAGCCTCCACTGTGTTTTACAGATGGCTGTAGACACTCGCTGTTGTATCTCTTTCCTGACCTCCTCTTTACATATCAACAACGATTTGAACCAAAATTTTGAAATTTAGATTTATCCCTCCATAAAACCCGTTTCCACTGGTTTTCAGTCCAGTTCTTGTGTAATTTGACATGCCTTAACCTTTTCTCCTTGTTTCCCTTCCTTAAGAATAGCTTCTTGACAACCGGCCTTCCACAGAGACCATTTCTTCATTTCATAATAATAGTAGGTTGTCATCAGTGTCAGCTGCAGTATTTAAATAAGAATTTATGTGAAAGTAAATGAAACTGATTTATATATTATTATGTACTGAATCTTAGAAATAAGTGTACCAGCTCTCAGAACTCCAGTATTGTGCAAGTAAGTTAATACACGAATGTGCCACAACCTCATTGTTTCATTCCTTTTTCTAACTTCTGCACACAAAAAGTGTATTTTCAAGTTTTATTTTCTATGGACATTGTAAAACACCAAAATCACTGAACTTCTTCCTTGACCACCAGACTGTCATGAGGGTAACACAAGCTCCACTTGGATTTCTTGCCTACGCAGTTTCATACTTAGCTTTGCAGATGGGCTATGCGCTGTCAGACAAGTATCCTCTTACTTTATAGCACACTGGCTTTATCCAGGGGATGTGAGTTGAAAAAAACTCTCTGCCATCTCCCTGACACGCAGAAAGAGATACATTAGGAAGGAAGACAGAAAAGTAACAGCTAGGGTATGAAATAAATCAGTTCAAACACTCGCATACATGGACATCCTGCTGGTGTTAGTCTGGAGTTGTGGCTGTGTCACGGAATCACATTTTAGTCCCAGGCTAGAAGTATTGCTAGAGTTTGAACTTTGACCCCATTTCCCAGGCTACAGCCGTGTCAAATTGCAAAGCAAGAAAACTCCCTCTGCTCCTCATTTTGTCCAATTCAGTTATCCATTCTTCAGCCCTGAAGTCAGACTTTCTTTTGGTATGATCACAGTTATGCAGGTTTGAGTGTCTGGCAGTGGAGGTATCAGCTGACTCACAGTGGGGCTGTCATTCCTGTGCAGCGGTATTATTGCTATAGGTACAGTACAGCTCCTCTTTTCTTCCCTAATGAAACAGCACGTATACTGAGAGTTCATGTTTTTCCACAGGTGCTGCACTCATACACACACATACACACAGCAGCAACCCACATCTTCCTTCCTTGTTATACTACTCTTTTCTCAGATAACCTTTCAGTGTTGTCACAATAACAGCTCATCACCAAGAGGCGTTGGTTGTATTTCTCACAGCTGGGAGCTGTGGGGGTTTCTAAATAAAAACCTGAATTCTTTGTTCTTCAATGACCTTTTTTGCTAATGCTGCACTCTAACTCTCAAAGTTTTTTTATGCTGGAAGGTGAAGTAGTTTCGTGCATGAAAATGAACTAACTAAAGTCTGAAGCCTTTAATGCTTGACGTGTTTTGACAGATAAGGAGTTGTTTTGCTTTTATTATGCAATTGTACATTTCGGGTTCCAGATTACTTTGTAGCATGTACCATGTTTACCAGACAACCGTGGCTGCCTTTTACGTCCGAGCTCAGCCAAGGAAAAGGAGAAGCAATATTTAACCCAAAGCTATTGATTGCTAAACAAAAGGACTTATCAACAAAAGAGGCAAAAACTTCAAGGTGACAGGGCCTGTCGGTGCTGCCAGTTCAAAGGAATAAAACTAAATGTGGACTAGCAAAGTTCCAGCTTGCTTACTAAATCACAAAAGAAAATGTAAAATGAAAAGCGAAAAAAAACTGCCCAAACCAAACAAAGCAACACCCCTGCTCCTTGTGTATCTAACAGATCAGAAATTTGCTGTTGTTGTTTTTGTAGTGTCTGCTTAGGGTATTCACAAACTAAATCAGCAGAATACAACTTGCAATGAAACATTTCTCTCACTGGAGTGCAACAACAAGAGGCACAGTGGTGGGCTGCTCACATTAAATCAGCCACTGAGTAATGTCCTTGTCACGTGTAAATAAGGCCAGAGGCATAAGACAAGCTTGCTGATTGGTGGGCTGAACCAAGCTTTCCTCCAATAGAAAATCATTATGGACTAGATAGCAGGGTAAGTGGCAGTCAGTGTCACAGGGCCTATGAGGGACCATAGAGGAGATTCTGCATAAGATGACGACATTAAGTCATCTTAATGTTGGGGACGAGTTTGGCCAGGGCTGTAATACTGCCTTTGTGACTTTCCATACTTGTTAAATCCTGCGTTAAAGAAGCATTGGCTGTGGCTGTGGTGAGACCGATTCGGGAGTGGCAGTCTCTGCTGCATTGGATGTGTGGTGTGGGTGAACTCTGGGTTGTCTCTGCAAGAGCTCATCTTCCTTGGGGATCTCTTTTCTACCAACAGTCTGTGGATCCTCTCTTTTCCCATTAGTTGTTTCTGGAGCATACTGCACCATCTCCTACGGTCTGGTGCTATGTCCTCACAGTTGTTAGTGTTGATGTTCAGAGCTTTTATGCCATGCTTGCAGACATCTTTGTAGTGCAGCTGGGGGCGGACAACAAATCTCTTGCCCGAGGATAGTTTGCCGTAGAGAATGTCCTTCGGTATACAGTCGTCCTCCATCCGGTGTACGTGGCCAAGCCAGCACAGCCTGTGTTTTCTGAGTAGCATGGTGGGAAGCCCAGCCTGTGCAGGGACCTGACAGTTTATTACTTTCTAGCGTGGTGCGAAAATTACAGTCTGCTTGTCGGTGTTAACCTAATCCCCATGAACCCAATGAGGAAGGCAGACTGTGGCAGGACAACACCAATTTGACTGTTGCCGCCCAGCGTGAGGCAGATGGTAGCTTTCCAGTGGGATCCTCCCACTGTTGGAAGCACCTCCTGCCGCCACGCTGTACAGCAATGGAGCACAGTGGGTTATCATGGGTAAACTGCTGCTTCCTTGGTTGTATTGATGCTGTGACGCAAAGCTGGAGTGTCCTCTCCAGAGCAAACTCAGATGGAGAAGCAATTGTACCCCAAGTAGCAGGTTTCTCTCCACACTGCCAATGGATCCAAAGGAACAGCAAGGGCAGGTACAGTTTGACAGCCTTTGGGACTCCAGCTCCAGATTTTTCTTCAGGGGTGACTCCCAGCATAAGGTCCCAGAACAGAGACATACTTACAAATATAGATACTGCAGACAATGACAATCTTCCTTTGATAATAGTGGTCTTGACTGAAATACTTTCGCACACTTGGAACCAGCATAAACCTTCTTTGTCTTGGCATTTGTTAAACTGGCATTTTAATTTTTTTTTTTTAAGGTTCCTTCCAGCAACATATCCCAAAAACTTTTCGTTTTTATATTTTTTACACATGGTGCTTTTAAGTTGAATATTTTGAGTTTTAAGAGCAAGGAATATGATTTTCCTTGCTCTTAAAACTCAAAATATTCAGGAGCCTGCATTTCATTTAATGTAGATGCCTGTGTGATGATTACCAGTTGGCACCAGCTCTCAGCGTGTCTTCTCATGTACTGGCCTCATAGCTAAACCCTCAGCCCTATAAATTACATACAAGATCCATAAATACACTCACATGTATTCCTACAGCTTATTTGAACTTGGAGCCGGCAGAGCATATGCCATCTCCCATATGCTGTATGAGCCTATAAACCTATAAACAGAACTAAATAGAAAAAACACAAAAGAAGTCATTTTAACTGTCACACATTAAAATTTGACTGACTGAAATCCACTCACACCCACACTTAAAAGTTTGAGATTATTTCTGGGAGAGAGCTTCATATGTTGACAGTTGATGAGATCTGTCAAGCAATCGAGTGTGTGTGTGTGTGTGTGTGTGTGTGTGTGTGTGTGTGTGTGTGTACGCGTGTTTATACGCATATCTATATATGTGACTTTGCATATTTCTTTCTTATTATGGCATACGGGATGAATGCCACAGCAGGGACACTGGGCAGGCGTTATTCAATCCCTCTGTTTGTGGGCTTTGGCTGGGTGCCATGCCACATTACCGCCCACAGAGAGAGAAACTTCAAAGAAGGTTTGCGGGCTTTTTCCCTGAGTGGAGCCACTGAATCTTATGCCTGTTAAAATAAAACTCCAGTTACAGGGGCATGTCCTAATTGGCTCCAAAAGCCATCAGTTGTTTATCTTAAAACCTAGGCTGATTATTTTTACTGCATGCACTCTGTGTGAATCCCCCTCCAGGGCTCACATAAAATAATCCATTCAGTGGATAATTTTGTCCAGTGTTCATAAGCAGTCTACAGGACTCGGACAGCTGTGAAAAGACTGATACCTTTGTAATGTGTTGTATTATTGTAGTGCTGTTCTCCATGCAAGAACAATTCATACACACAGAAATAGAAGCTTGAACGCATAAAACATTACATGGTTTAATCTTCTTTACTGCACTTTTTAACTTATAATGAAATGCATATCCTCTTAAAAGGGCAATTTTTGGTCTTCAAAACAAACACAGAAATAATGATATTAAAGAAAGCAAACATGAACTTCACCTTTTCTGCAAACAAACGATTTATTGAAATGTTACATTAAAAGTACAGATTTACATACAGCACCAGTATAGCAAAATGTTTGTTTAATTCAAAGTATATTATAAAGAAAGGATAAAGTCCTAACCACAGGTGGTGTTGGAGACTAAATTACAGCATTGTGGAAAGTTTTATGACAGTTGCTCTGTTACATCTTACGTAAGTCCACAAAATGGATTTTTACTGTTTATAGCACTGCAACAATGTCCAGAATGACCCAGCTTTTCATTCTCTTTATTTTCACTTGCTCAGGGGATTCTTTCTCTTTTAATTCATTATTTATTGATTTTTTTCCCCCACAATTTGAAATGGAAACAAAAAAACAGTTGCAGTCCTCTTGTGGTTCTTCCCCTTTCCACTGACACCACAAACATCAATAGAAAAATCCTACAGCTGGTAAGAGGGTGGTAAGCTGGTGTGTCTCCGGCGGTGTGTCGAAGTGTCCATGAGCAGGATGATGAAGCTCAAATTGCTCCCTAAGAGGAAGCTAGCCCTTCCATAGCTGTGTATTTTAAAGTGCTTTTTCTTAGCAATTTTAAAGATGTTTTATATGTGCTTTTTACTAGTGTATGACTACCATATGGAAGTAAATTTCAGCAACCTACAGGGGGATGGGGTTGGATTATTTTCAAAAGTAGCTAATAAAAATGTACCTTTTGCCAGTTGTCTGTGCTCATGTGGGTTTTGTTGCAAGCAGGTAAGCAGTGCCTAATGAGAAGCAAAGAGAGAACCCAAACTTGGGCCACAGGTAGAGATGTGCGATACCACAAATTTTTTTTCCAATCCAATACCAAATAAAACCCAGGCTGGTACCCCTGATAGCAATACTGATACACACACTTCTGTTGTACAAAAATAAAATGCAGTAACTGTACAAAAAAAGTACAAGTTTCATTTTCCAAGCACCTGGTGACTGTTGTTTTTGGAGAATCAACTACAAACAGTACAAATACCCACAACCAACTATTAGAGCTTTACTGGAGTGCAGGCTTTTAGCTTTATATAGGTATGCAGCATCTCAAAATGCAGTAGCTAAGAAGAGTAGAGGAATCAACTGGCTTGGCGCTTTTTAAACAATGCTATGTTATTGTAATAAAAAAAAAAAAAAATCAGGCATCTAGTTTACTAGATGTATGCACAGCTCGTGTGATTGTTATTTAATGCACGTAGATGCAAAGAGCATGAATTTGTTATTTTATAAATAGAAAATCCTTCCAAAGCACACCTATCTCAGTTTGATCTCAGTTCCTGGTTTGTGCAGAAGGAAGTAGTTTAACATGGGTAAAATGTTCAGCAGCAATAATCGTTCACTCTTAGTTACAAGATGGTCTCTGTAACCAATAGGTCACTCTGCCCTATGTGTACAGCCTGGGAGTCATTAAATTACATTATATCGGTGTCTCTGACGGTTACCTTCAGCACTGTTGCCCTTCAGATCAATTCTCTCTATTACCAAGTCTCCTTCAAGCTCACCATTCTTCCCTCTTTCACCGCTCCATATTTAACAAGATTGAACAAATGGCACCCTCCATTAACCAGGCATGTCTAGGTCGCTTAGCGTTGAAGATCTAGGAGAGAGGGGTACCATTTTTAAATCTCTCCCTCCTTCTCTTTTCTCTCTCTCTCTTTCACTGTCACTCTTTTTCTCTCCTGCACTGCTTCAGCCAGCAGTCGAGAGTTGTGTCTCAGCTCTCTGTCGAACCAGCTGTCTTTAAGCCACGGATTAAATGAATCACTTACCAGCCGCATTTTAATCCATGCTGTCACACTCTTGCTCTCGCACACACACTTTTGTTGCTTCACGTGGGTCCATTAAATTGAATTATATTTGAATTATATGCGAGTGTTAGATATATGTAATTAAACACTGACATTCAGCTGTGAATTGATACTGGGTGTTAAAGTAAGCCCATCCATCAGAACATATTCTTACAACATGTCAGCCATGTGTTCCATTATAAGCACATTAGATGGAAGTACTTGTCTAATGAAGTGATTGAGTGCTTCAGTAGGCCGGGGTGTGTGCCATCTGCTTGCTACATAGTTGCTTTGAATCCAACAGATGAATATTAGTACATGACACTCATTGGTTGTGTTTACCATTTCAGTCAGTTGCATGGAGTGTAGTACCAAAACAAATAAAAAATAATTTTTTTAAGACAAAATACCAAATATTTGCTGGTTCTATCTTCTCAAATGTGAGGATTTACTGCATTTTTTATTTATTTGGGTGACTGAAAGGAAGTGTAAGATTATACAGAATACAACCGAACACAGGTTAACTCAAATAATTAACTGCAACATAAGGAAAATGGTAGTATTGTATTAGATATTATCGTAATATTATGTATATTGAAGCAGCATATCACTTCATCACAATGCTTTACAATTCTACTTTGAATAAATATTTTCTTGCTGAAGCAGTAGCTAAACATGACACACTTACTCACAGCAGTACTGCTGCCAATGTTGGCTACCGAAGTGTTTCTGGTGCCCTTGTTTGTTTCTTTCTATATTTGTTTTAACTCTGTGCCATGTGTTTTTTACTCATTCAGTATGGGCTTTTGAATGTACCATCTTGCATTGCTCTTGATTTTCTGTGGTGTCCCATTATATTACTAAACCCAGCATTTGGTGAGGAGGAATATAAGGCAGAAAGGAAAAAAGAAAGAAAGATAGCTCTGTAAAGACATCTCTGCTGGAGGAAATCGTCTGGAGGTCTTTGCAGCATCCTGTTCAGATGCCACATAAAGCAGTAGCCAGCTCTGCTGCACCACAGGGTGGTTTATTCTTGCTTGCCCTTAAATTCTACTGATTGTACTTTATGTCTGCTAAAATTTGACATCCCAGTGGGGCTCACAGCTATGTTGTGCTTTAAAAAAAAAAATTCTAATTCAAAACACTTGAGTTGAGGATTCACTTCTGTGAAGAACTCTCACCTCATTGTTCTCTGTAAATCAGCAGAAAAGCTGTGAATTTGTCATATTTCCATTTGTCCCTGGACACCAGCTTTTGTAGCTCTCAACAAAGACATGCCACCACACAGTTAGTTTGAGTTTTGGTTTCTCATAACCTGCACTTGGACAAACTACACCGTGGAGTGTTGTACCCAGGGCAGAGGGACTAACCATCCAGTCACTGACCTTAACTGAAAATATGCATGTGGGCAGAGCCAAGAAATCAACAAGAAAGTAGCTGGCCGACCCTTTCCACCCGGGAAGCCATCTGTTTCTCAAATGAATGATACTGTTCATTCTCAGCCAATAATATCTACCACTATCAACATCTTACTATCCAGTGTGGCCTTTTAACTCAGAAAGATAAAATGAAATCATATCAGCTGAAATACTCTAAAATTTTGTGAGATCCTTAATTAACTGCAAATTTGGACAATCTGTGATTGACAAAATTGTATGTGATATCTATTCTCATATCACTATGTAAGTACTTTAGTTAAATGCACATTATGAAATTTCTGCCACTAAAAATCAAAACTATAGCATCTTACATCCGTTGCTAATCATAATCTACCTGGCATGCCTGGATTAGAAATCATTTTTATGGACGAGATAAGGTATTAAAGTTTTGTTTGTGTGGTCATGCATATTGGGTCATTTTTAATGAAAACAAGACCAAAGCAACATTAACTAGTGTAATGTAATGTGTGCTGCTAGCTCACAACTAGACAAGTCAACAACTACAAATACTCACAAATAGTAACTTTATGTGGTCAATTTAATCATGGTGGAACCCTGTGTTCCATGGTTGAAACATCCATCCATCCATCCATCCATCCATCCATCCATCTGTCCATCCATTTTCTGCTGCTTCTCGTGGATCGTGAAGGCAGCAGTCTATGCAGAGGCACCTAGACCTCCCTCTCCTGGGCCACCTCCTTCAGCTCTTCTGGAGGGACACCTAGGCGTCCCCAAGCCAGCCAAGAGAGGTGATCTGTCCAGCGTGTCCTGGGTCTGCCTGGTTGAAACAATCAAACTAAAACTTTGTAAACACGGTGAACATTGTGACATTGTATCATCACTGTACACTTATTTTTGGAGACTGAAATGAGCACAGGAGATGTGACAACAATGACTGGCGATTAAATTAAGTTAAACAGTTAACAGTGATTACATTGGTTTTAGTTACATGCACATAGTATTTTTATTCTGAATGACGATTTTACTGAATCTCAGCTGTTTACACAGGATATGATCTTAACATTGTGTTTGCACGTGTTAATGCATTCAATCAGCACAGCGGTACATTGAAGATTGAGATCCATCTTCTGTTCAGTGCATTAGTTGATGTTAGTGCTTTCCTCTTCAGTCTTTGTATTAAAAACCAACTCTCCACAAAGCACCACTTCACCTGCCATTGTCCTGGAAGCTGAGAAATGGGCAATTGTGACAGAGTGTGCAGAAAGAACATAGAACAGAGGGCATGCACAGAAAAAGGCTATGTAAGAGTATCTAGTGATTAAAAATATAAATCTCTGGATTTCAACCCTGTTTGGAAACAGTGAGTTAGGAAGGAAGTCAGCAGTATATATAGTACTGGTCCATATGTTTTCATTTTAATGTGTAAATGTTGAATATATCTTTACCACGTAATCAGCCACATTAAGTGAAGTCTTTTCAATGGGACAGTAACTGGTCTGAACATAATGTGGCAAGCCTAACATGCACAGATAATTGCCTCCCACCTCTGTTTTCCATTTAACTCAATGGAAGGAAGAGACAGTGCTGTATTGGCCGCTGTACTGTTAGTGATTATTTGTTCTCTGGTGACCACTTTTAAAGGGACATAAAAGCTCCTATGTATCATCTCTGATGCCTGCATTTTATTAGATAATGACTGCAATATATCAAATTCGAACTGTGAGAGCACTATGGCTACCATAAGCACTGTATATGTGGCCTCTGTTTACAGTCAGCTTTCTCTACACATTCACCCCAGTATAATGTTGTGTTCATGTGGGTTAGCACACTTAGAGAAAATACCCTGCCTACTGTGGAAAACATACTATTTTTATGTAAATTCATAAAGTACAGGTAGTAGGAGGCTTTTTGTTTCTATATACTATACTTTTTGTTGAGGATGTTTTACTTATTTTTCTGAAGTGAAAGAAGTTAAAAAATAGCCTGAAACATGTGCCAGCTCCCTCTTATGAGCAAAACTCCACATGCCATCTGAAAATTTTAAATAAGTGCACAATAATTCCCAATTAACTTCAGTAAGCACCTTGGTAAGCTCAATTAAGAGCTGCAGATGTTAGTATCAGAGAGAAAGTAACAAACCTAGCCACTAAATTTGGCAGAGAAAGAAAAAAGTTAGACTACTGTCTGATTTTTTTCTAAAAGAAAACCTCTGCTTTAGAGATAGGGATCTATCTGTTGAGTTTGGCACTGAGAGAAAAAAGTTTAAGAGACATTAAATCTCCAGATAAGCACAAACCGTGGAAAGAAATCCTCATGCTATTTGTGCTGCATCAGCTGGAAGCGACACAAAGAAATGAACTGATGAATAAAGAAATGGTTTGGTTAAAATTTTATGTGTATATCTTGCAGCAAAGAGAGCACAAGAGAAGGTCAGTACATTAGAAATGGATGTGAAATGGATGATGTGTATTTGGAGAGGCTACATTGATGGGTGTGAAACCTAATTATCCTCTCACATTAAACAAGATCTGAACTTTTTACAACTTCGGTACAGAGTATCTGAATGCAAACACTTGGCCGGCAGTAACAAAAGCAAATGTTAATCCAAAACTTACAGGTGATGATGCAAACCTACGCAGGAGAGAAAACTAAAACACAGTTTAAGTCTGTTAACCATTGGAGCACTGTGCTATCCAGAATTACCAAATCAGAAACCCCAAACCATGACAGAACTACAAAATGATGGGGCAGATACATCTAAAGACGGACAGTCATTACATGTGTGCCCAGCTTTAGACTTGGTAAATCATAATTTGAAGAATTCTTTACACTGCATAGATTTGACAGCTACCTCCAGGAAGAATGAGTGTTTTAGGATGTTGGCTCTGTATCATTTTAGGTTTTGCCTTTTTTTTTTTTTTTAAAAAGGCAAAATGTTTAAAGCCAAGTTGAATTTTGTGTTTGGTCTTTAAGTCTTATTATCATCCTACTAATCGA
>VUQI01034277.1:19827-35168 GCA_015106735.1 Paratilapia polleni
AAGATTAATAAAAAAAAAAAAAAAAAAAAAAAAAAAATTTTATTTTTTTATTTTTTTTTTTTTATAATTATTTTTTTTTTATTTTTTTATTTTATTATTTTTTTTTTTTTTTTTTTTTTTTTTTTTTAAAAAGGCAAAATGTTTAAAGCCAAGTTGAATTTTGTGTTTGGTCTTTAAGTCTTATTATCATCCTACTAATCGACTCAGTATTTATGAGAAATGGGGATGATGTTAGAATCGGGCCAGATTTTAAATCCTTTTCTAAATGAATGCCTGACATTCATTCCACAACCCCTCTCCATTGTGTTTGGACTTTTTCAGTGCCAGAAATGCTTTGCCCTCAATCTGTTGCCCACAGGCTGTGTCACTTCTTTTATTCCATTTCCCCTGTATTTTACACCAAACAATTTTTTTATGTGACTTTATCTACTGCACAAAGCCTTTCAAATACTGCATTCTCCAAGTTCCTCACCGTGAAACCTTAGGGAAAACTTTTGAAAGAAAGGTTCTTTGAGAGGTAACTTCAATACGTTAAAGTTGTGGAGGTCAGCTTTAACTTTCAAGAGATTTTGTATGTGCTACACTAGAGGAGTGGACTACAAAGCAAGATTAATGGGTTAGTGAGGTATGTTGAGCCTAAAACCAGAGTTTTCAGTGCCTGTTTTCAGTTTCTTTTAACCTGGCTATATCACAATGGTAACTTGTGTTGAAAATTGCAATTAATTATTTTTTGGATATGTTCCAAGTGCCATACACAATCTCAGCTGAGGGAATGTGTTTTACATCTGACACTTGTTGAGGGTTTCGTTAGTAATACCATTAAACATAAACATTACAGAAGTGCAAACTCTATGTTGCATTGTCACACAAAAGTACTTGCATTAAAGGTGTTACTGGCATGTGAAAAAGAAAGTTTTCACAGGAGTCTATGGAGTCCTGTGAAAAACTGTGTACACCCTTACTGCTTCCATAGGAATTAAGAGGGTAAGTTGCAGCCAGGTACTGCTAATCAAATGCACTTGATTAATTTATCATCAAGTGTGACCACCTCTGTAAGAAGTTTTGGCAGTTTGCTGGTCTGGGGCATTCAGGTCTGTGTTAACACAATGTTCCCAGGAGTAGACGTCCCAGGAAATTCACCCCATCGTCAAACAGAGAAATTGCAAAAAAACCTCAAGAGCAACATCTCAGACTCAAATGTTAAAGTTCATGAGAGTACAATTAGAAAAAGACTGAACAAGTATGGCTTCTTTGGAAGTGTTGCCAGGAGAAAGCCTCTTCTCTCTAAAAAAGGAACATGACAGCATGGCTTTGGTTTGAAAAGTTGCATCTGAACAAACCACGAGACTTCTGGAACAATGTGGAGATGTCTGGCTGTAATGCACAGTGGCATGTTTGGTAAAAACCAAACACAGCATATCAACATAAACACCTCATACCAACTGTCACGCTCAGTGGTGGAGGGGTGATGATTTGAGCCTGTTTTGCAGCCACAGGACCGTGGCACCTTGTAGTCATTGAGTTGACCATAGACTTTTCTGTATACCAAAGTATTTTAGAGTCAAATGTGAGGTCATCTGCCCAACACCTAAGCTTGGCCAAAGTTAGGTCATGCAACAGGACAAAGATCCCAAGCACAGCAGCAAATCTACAACAAAATGGCTGAAAAAGAAAAGAATCAAGTTGTTGCAATGGACCAGTCAAAGTCCAAAAGTCAACCTGACTGAAATGCTGTGGCAGGACCTTGAGAGAGTTGTGCAAACTTCAATATATTAAAGCAACATTGCAAAGAAGAGTGGGGCAGAATTCCTCCACAACGATGTGAGAGACTGATAAAGTCATACAGAAAATGACTACTTCAAGTTATTGCTGCTAAAGGTGGCTGTACAAGCTATTGACTCATGGGGTGTACTTAGTTTTTCACAGGACTTTCACAGGTCATACAAAAACTTTCTTTTTAGTATTGACTGTATATAAAATACTAAAATATGGTTTTATGATGGTCCCAAGCTGCCAAGTCTATTTTAGAAACTAGAAAATGTATTAGTCTATTTGAGTATCACAGGCAATAATCTGTTAAGAAAATTAATTTCACTGCAATTTGGTCAAAACGTGTCAGACTTCAGTACAATCTTACTCAGTGCACTTCTTAAGCATAATGTTTAAAGGTACCATATTTAAAGTTTAAGAGCTGTAATATGCAGCTGTCACCTTAAAAATAAATGAGAGCATTGAGAGTGCACTGAAAGCTAAAATAAATATAATCACTTATGAATGTATTTTTATACAGTTTTGAATAAATATATTCACTTAACGATTTTCTGCCACCATTCTTCTCTCCCTATTTATATACAGCACCAGTGTTGCTTTTTACCGTAATAATTTTTTGTATTCTTTATATCTCTGACTGAAATAGGCATCACTCAGTCAAATGACGCATAAAACACCGCCTTTATGTGAACACACACAGCCTGAAGCAGGAAGCCTGAGTTAACATCAGTAAACACACAAAAAAATGTTTGTAAGTTTGGCTATGTTGACCTTGCCTAGGAGTATACTCTCCTGGTGCGTGCGTGCATCTATCAATCCTTGAGAAGGATTAATAGATGAATGGCAAATCACTCCATTGTCAACAGCTAGAAGAATGTTATTTCAAAAGTGTTAATTATTTGATTTTAATCTAAGTCAACAGCCCTACACCTTCCTAAAATGGGCCGGTAAAACATCATGAGAGCGACTCGCTATTTTGAGTGAACAAGTGATGTAAAGGCACAGAAAGACTGGTTATGTTCAGACTCTCATAAATACGTTTTGTCGGCTGCTCCAAGTTTATGTGGAGTTTAATGTGTCTCCAAGGCAGCTTCCACATCACCACTTCAGATGCTAGAAACTGACAGTTTTCTGTGTATTTCTGTCAATCCACGATGCCCTTCAACATCTAAACCTTACTGACTGCACTTTCTAAAAAAGTAATGTAGCCCAAGCTTTCTAAAAAGTTCAGAAATCAAAAATGTTGGACGGGGTTCGTGTGAATCTTACCCAGTAATAGCAAAGACAGCCTATTACTTAATGAGAATCTGCGAATGTGACTGACACCAAATGTCATATGTGAATCAGTCTGTTGTTCTATAGTATGATATTCTGCCTTTTTAAAGTTGAAGTGCAGCTACACAGTACATGGAAGTAAGTACTTTCAAGTCATGTAGTTAAACAGAAATACTTCTTTAGAAATGCTTCTTTTATTTCCCAAATCTGTATTACAGACCAGGCCAATTTTAAATATTAAATGTAATTAATTATGCTATTTTGTGTCTTTTTTAAACTAGCCTAATTTTGTGTTATCCACAGCAAAGAAGAGGGAGCATTGTTGAGGTTAGTGGAAAGGCAGTCTGTGATCATGCAGCAACGAGATAAAAAAAAGAAGGCAATGAACGGGTGCTAAGACTGATAAAACTGGGGTCTTATATCTATAATTATATCCTGTCAGTTCACACCTATTAAACAGGAGCCTTTTCTCTTAAGCAGATAAAATTGCCTTGCCAATATACCCATTATGTCTTGACCAAGGCTGAGAGTTTCTCCATCTTGCTCACAGTCTTTCTTGAGCATGTGCATATACCTCAAGTCAATGAATGGAAGGTCGGTTTCAATCTCCTGTTGATCTCTTTCACCTTCACACCTTTTGTGTTCTATTTTGCCCTTCATTCAGTTTCTGTCTTTGTCTTGTGGAAGGGCCAGCACCAGGACTGGTTGGAAACTGAAATGGAAATTGATTAAAGCAGTGGGAATTGTTGCTATAATTGATTTTTTTTGGGCCCCTTAGAGGCATAAAAGACAGAACAACGAACACACAGCTACAATATCATCACTTTAAAAAGATGTGCTCAAGATGTCAAGCCGTTGCTCATTTATACATCCAACAGACAAAGAGCTGCATTAGCATTCACGCAGAGCTGTGTTTCAGGCTACATGATGAATGTAAATCAAAAATTCACTACTTCCGTTTCCACATGGTGTGCGGTGGGTTTATCAGTTTTTGTAAGCTGAAAGAGGCTAACTCACGTTACACATAGCAATGTGTTTTAGCGCTGACATACATTTCCTTCCTTTTTTTTTTTTCAAAATGGGGAATAAAAGCAACAAAAAAAAAAAAAGAAAAGAAAATCAATCCAAGAACACCAGTAATAATAATCAGTTCAAAGTCTGGGCAGTATAGCCCCTGGAACTATTCTTAATTATTCTCTTTGTATACAGTCTTCTAAAATATACATACCATTTGATTAAGAGAGCGATTATGTTACTCTTTATAAGTTTCTTATAGCTGTCTTTATCCGTTCTGACATCATGCAATACAGTGTAAATGCCACACTTGCACACACATACTGTTAGAACATCTTGGATTAAGGGTGACGTGGGAGTCAACATATGCTGCTAATGGAGCACACACAAGGCTCTACAGTTTCAGTTCCTCGTTCAAAATACTGTCTCACACTCTAACCAGCTATGTAAGGAATATTCATGAGGCTTTTATAATGTATTCATTCACATATGTATGTGTATTCATTTATTATATTCCAGTTTATGTTTCTGTGTAAAATATAAAAGTGGGACAAGGGTAACAAAAGACTAGAAAAATTGCATAATGCATTCGGAGTATGACAGTGTGTTGAAACCTTGGTCCTAGTATCAATTTAAAAATGGACATATTTTCATAAAAAAACAAAATAAAAAACAACTCAATTTTAACATTTGATTTGTTGTCTATTTTCAATTATAGAGATGCACTGATTCCAATTTTTTGGGCTGATTCCGATTTCCGATTTTTGTGTGACCTGCCGATACCGATTTTTGCTGATTCTGATTTTCTTTCATAGAACTATAACTGACAGCATATACAAACAAAAATGAACTTTTCTTCAATGCAAAATTTTATTGTCATAAGAAAAATGATTAAACTTTACAATTTTACGTGATCTTCTCTCAATTAAACAACTGAAAATAAAGTGCGCTGCTACTGGAAAGAGGTACAAATAATTAACTGAATATGAGTTTCTGTACACCCACCTTATCTGACATATTTTACATTACCAAACAAAAGCGGGTGCAACAGATTTATATAACAAAAGAAATGGCAGGCACTTGCATTATTTTCCGGTATGTTTATAACTTCACCAGATAACAGGACATCGACCTTTTTCACTTGTCTCTGTAATTTTCCTTGTAACTGCTTTGATCCTTTGCTCACACCGAGGCTGCTGGCTTGTGTCTGGCTCTGAGCTCTGGATAGCTTTAGTTTTAGCCACTTTTCCTTTGTTAGCTTCTTTAAAATGTCCATGTTCAGCTGGGTGAAGGGGATTTAAGTGTCTGATTAGATTAGTTGTAATGAATGCTTTCGTGATGGCCCCCCTGCGGTTTACTTTGGTGAACTTTGTGTCTTCACACACAGTGAGGAGCTTCCACGGTAACAACATTTTAGCATGTGGCTGTGAGTGTGCCCACAACTATTTGCCTGCACCACTGTGCGCATGTTCCACATGCATGAATGGGACCAGCTTGTCATTACACATACGTGAGGCTGACCAGACGGTCACCAGTCCGTGCCGAGAACATCAGCCAATTCCGGTCCCTGGCCGGTCAAATGGTGCATCTTTGTTAAATTACATATTCAATTCAATTTTCAATTCAATTCAATTCAATTTTATTTGTACAGCGCCAAATCACAACAACAGTCGCCTCAAGGCGCTTTATATAGGGCTAACATTATCTTAGCATTCTGTTTAATTAACATTTTGCACAGCATCTCAACATTTTGGAAATAGGTCTGTATGTTGAGGATTATTTTACTTACAAACTGCGTACCTAGAACATGACAGCAAGAAAAATGACAACTGTTATACAGGAACAAATGATGGCCATCATGGAGTGCAAGTTTCCCAAGGGATAAGTGTAAAGGATATAGTATTTTAATAAATGAAAACCAAGTTTGTGTCAGCTCCATATATTTAAATAGTTAAGGCCTTATGAGTTGCTGACCTTTCTGGATTTTTTTAATTTTTTTAATTTTTTGTTTTTTTACCTTATTTGGTTATGAAGTAAAATGACCTTCATTCAGAGCAGAAAAATGCCAGAGTACCAGAGTTCCAGGGGCATAATTTCAAGTTTAGACATTGCATTTCCATTTGCATTACAATTAGAGCAACAAATGTCAATATAGTCAAATAATCCGCCCAAGCAAGGACCAAGAGCAAAATACACATGGAGACTGGTCAGAACAGTATAACAACTATAGGAAATAGGGTCACCATATGTTGTATATTGTGTACACAAATAGCTACTTCATCTTACCATTAATCACAGTCAAACCATTTGCAAGGCTAGCTGATGATAGTAACATTATACTATAAGTACTGTTAAAAAAATACTCAACAAAGAGTGGGCCCCTAGATAAAAATAGTACTGTGGTCTAAAACTAATTAACTAGTCGTAACTAATGTCTGTGAACCTGTTGGGTTGCTACTAACTGCCTGTGGATAAACACAGGGCAAACAACAGCTTTTTGCTGAAACTATGATTACAAGACAGTCATGTTGTTGCCCTATACCTTCTTGCAGAAGCAGGAAAACATTTTCTTTGCAACTGCATTCCTCTGTTGTTTGCTCTTTGTGTATCTTCTTCATTTTTCATGACTAACACTTCATCTACTGACAGATTCAGAACTCAGTTAAGTCAAATGTTATTTGAGGAGACAAGTTAACCCTCTGCTTCACACATTTTTAGAAAATAATGGAAAACCTATTTGTTAATCACCACAAATGAATTTCTGCCTGGTATTGCTTTGAAAGTTAATGAAATTCAGAAAAACCTATGAGGTTCTGCCATTGATAGCCTAAAATATACAGAAAATCCCTAAAAGGACAACACTGCTCTTCTGATCAACCTCACTACAACGCACTTTCCCGGGATGACAGCAATAAAGTAGCCAAGTTTGAAGTAGAAATCAGGTTAACAGCTGTCAAAATAGGCAAACTAACTGGAATTGCTTGATTATTTAATGCTTAACCTGACCCTTAATAATGGATTAAACTTTTCAAGATATTTGTGAAGAACATTTAAGAATGGAGAGATATGATTGTGCTATCAGAATGATTGTATCCAACTGTTCTCTGGCACCATATGGTATAACTGGTAACTTTTACATATATGAGACGAAATCACTATATTAAATTTACAACTAAAGTATGCTATTAGAAACAAATAGAATATTTTCATTGTTTTAAAAATCCTAAATGTTTAATACATATTTTGACCAATGAAGGTCGCCAATAAAAACAGTCAGATCGGGAATACAGTGTAAGTTTATCACAACCCTTTCAAAGCGATGTCACTTGTCATTGGTCGCGCCAGTCGCTCACCTCAAAGTTGATAAAAGTTCATCACAAGACCTGCTCACTTTTTTTTCACCCATACTCACTTGAAGTCAAAATTAGCCTAATGTCATTGACTTTCTATGGTCTCTGGTTGCCACGTCGCTGCGAATCGCTCCCTGTGTGGACGCAGCTTGAGAACTAACTGGGGACTGGCAATCAGGACAATTAGAAGAAGACAGACAGGAAGCAAGACTGGCACAGGACACAATACAAAACAAACTTTCAAAGTAAAGTAGGAAATAACCTAAGGAGACTAATACCAACATGAATACCAAAACTTTACAAAAAGTAGAAGACAAGAAAACACAAGGGGAGGACCAGGGCACGAACAAGACAGAGGAAGGCACAAATAAAAACACTGGTGAGACTACTTCTAATACTAATAATAGTTGTGAACCAAAACACAAGAAAACACAAAACTAAAACCACTAGAATACACAGAAAGTAAACACAGAAACCAGACACTCAACAATACTGCAAGGACTCAAACTCACTTCAGACACTAGAAGAAAAAAAACCTACAAGGAAACCCAAACTCAAATATATTAAATAATGATTCCAAACTCAAAAACATGACCAATCCCATGAACATGACAGAAAATAGGCTTTTTATAGTTTTTAAGGAACAGTTGAAACTGTTGTTCCAGTATCATGGCTCCCTAATTATACAAGAAGATAGAGAAGATATGAAGGAGGTCCAAAATCCAGGATCACAGTTGACACTAAAGTTCACGTGTTTAAACAGCTGTAGTTACAAATGGCAGTCTCAGCCTACCCTGAATGGGACCAAAGGTGTAGGAAACCTGCTTTTGGCAACATCAGTCTTCTTCACTGGCATCCATTTTGTTAAACTTTAACATTTCTGTAGTCATATGAACCTTAAAACAATAAGTGAAGACACATACTGAGGAAGAAGTTTGTGCTTTGTGTTTGTGAAAAAAAACATGGACCAAAAAGCAGAGTGCAGTGCTAAGAAGTCTGATGCGACTCTCCAGGCCACTCAGCCAAATACTGCACATATTCGTCTTTAGAAGTACATAGTCAGAAGGTTCTGGACTTCAAGGTAATAAGTTGCACATACAGATCAAGCTCTAATAAAATGGAAAAAAGTTTTAAGGATGCTTTTAAGAAAATGGAGTGAAGGCCTTAACTACCTTGACTGACATTCATCCACAAATTGTTAGAGAAATTATTCTCTCACACACTCCATGAATTTGATCCCTTGTATGTGCCCAATGGAGTATCAAAAAAACTGGCCACTGCAGCTAAGAGGAGGGAATGTGAAGGCCTGTAAAAGTGGATTCCATCTATTATAAATCATCTGCGGTGGAGTGCACAAACCTATGAGGGTGACACCGAAGTGTTAAAAGAAAATGGGTATCAGTAATACACCATGCTACGATCTGACACAAATGGCCAGGAACAGACAGCATCACAGATGGGCTCATGAGCCCTTTGATGAGACGAGCCAGAGAAGTAAGCTCTGGTTAAGGCCAGGATTTGAAGCACAAGTTCAAAATCTAATGGGGCAAAGTCCACAAGACATTTAGAACAAGACTGGTTGATATTGAGAAGGACTGTGTTGGCAGAAGTTCTCTCCTGTGTCAGATTCCACTGAGGCATGGATATGAGAGTGAATCAAACACGTGTCAACAGATAATATAAATACCGGCACTGCTCAAATCATTAATTTTCATTTTAAATTCTAATCAAGAGGTCAGCGTTTACAAGGATAATAATTGGTAAATAATTATGTGAATTAAATTAAACTGAATACCTTAATATTTCACATCACATCTATCTATCTATCTATCTATCTATCTATAGGCTATGCAGGGAAACATTGTGTATATTTTGTTTAAATAAACAAATATTTTTGGCCATCCACCTATCCATCCATTTTCTGCCACTTATCGGAGTCTGGGTTACAGGGACAGCAGTTTAACCCTAGAACACTAACATACATTTTTGTAAAATCATCAGTAACGCTGGGTGAAAATCACAAGAACATGTGCCTGTTGAAAAAACCAGGGATGGGAGCCGGGAAACACACTTACCTTTGATGAGCAAAGGTGAGCAGCCTGAAGCTACCCAAGGACCCATGTAACTCAGACAGCAGCAACACAGTGAAAATCATATAACCACAATCGCAAAATCACCCGACATTAGTGTTCTAGGGTTAACCAGAGAAGCCCAGACTTCACTCTCCCCAGCCACCTCCTCCAGCTCATCCGTGGGGACACCAAGGCCAGCTGAGAGATATAATCTCTGCAGCGTGTCCTGGGTCTGCCCCAGGACCTCCTTCCAGTAGGACATGTCCAAAACGCCTCACTTAGGCAGCACCCAGGTGGCATCCTAATCAGATGACTGAACCACCTCAACTAGCTCCTTTCAATGTGGAGGAGTAGCAGCTCTACTCTGAGCTCCTCCCGAATGGCCGAGCTCCTCACCTGATCTCTAAGGGAGAGCCCAGCCACCTTGCAAAGGAAGCTCATTTCCACCACTTGTATCCTCAATCTCATCCTTTCGGTCACTACCCACAGCTTGTGCCCATAGGTGAGGGTAGAAATGTAGATTGTCCAGTGAATCAACAGCTTTGATTTCGCACTCAGCTTTCTCTTCACCACAACAGCATCCTCATTACTGCTGACACTACACCAATCCATCTGTCTAGCTATTCAGAAAACCCCTATGAGGAGTAGAGCATGGGACATGGTTAACCTTGCTGGGTGCACTCCAAAGGAGCAACATTTTTTTCTTTTTGTCTTTTCAAAAAAATAATACACAGTTAAAAATAAGAAAATGTACTTGCCTTAACTTGTACAGTTCCACAAAGGGCACAGTCCATTAAGGTTTTTTTTTTTTTCATGACTTTTACATCAGAAACTACATAGTTCCACTGCACTGAATGGCAAACATGTGATCTAAAGTAGGAAAATAAAATTCAGCTACAACTAACCTTATATAGTTTTTCATGTCAACACTTCAGTTACCAATTGAGGCAAACATAAATTGCTATCCATATATAAACTGTACTTAGTTCTCCTGGAAATAGGTTTGGCAATCACTCATATGCACAAAAATGCAAGGATGTATCATTTCACACATTTTAATCCCTTTAGTATAAGTTATACTACTGGATTGTTTTTTTATATCATGATATCTTTTTAAACCCTAATCGGCTAAACTAAGTACAGACATCTTGGAACTGTACAGTGAGAACAACACTGTGTAATTTACTCAGTTAATACACACTAAAGTATGTAAAAATGAAAGTGCTTAACTGTAGAGAAATGGGCAGATTTTTTTGACTGAACTATTCATCAACTGGTTCCATCAGAGGGCAGCACATAAAACATGGTTGAGGCACACTGCCTCACAGTTCTCATGTAAACATAAATTAACTGTTTATTCTCTTAATGTATGAAGCATCTGATATGGATACGGAGGTTAATCTCTGAATTGACTGTTAATCTAATACAATTTCTTATTAAACAATAGTTTCATCCATACACTTATGACAGGAAACGGAGCTCTTTATAACAAACATTCTTCCACTTGGTTAGCATAGAGGAGCTGTTGCTGCACAGAAGCCTAGTATTTTGCCTCAAACTCGCTTCTGTGTCTCTGTAATCATCCTTATTTTGAAGCAAATTTTGAGTAACATCCAATATGTTTTCCTCCTGAGTTACATTACACTCATGTTCAGATTGAATATATGTTTATCTCACTGTAGGCTGTTGCCATCATTTGACATCACTACCCAGACTGCATTGTGATGTAAACAATAACAGCGTCCTACAAGTGAAAGTTTTTTTTTGTTTTTTTTTCAAATTTAACAAAAACTAAGAAATCTGCAGTATTTTTTTATATCAAATTTAAATTGCTGGTGTTAATGTTAATATATTAAGCTATACATGTCTTCATAGTCCGTGCTCCTTTTAAAAGAAGGATTTTAAAAATTGTTAGCACAGCCCAAACAAGGACTAACCATGATCATTTCCTCTTCATTGTAGACCTCGTTGATTCTGGTCATTTAATCAATATTCTCAGATTTCTATAAAGCACTGAGTTCAGTTGAGCATGCAATTATTTCTGACACATTCAAGTGCTTTGGAGTTGGCAACAGGTTTTTAGATGTGATTTATTACGTTCAATGCAGGCAACAGCTGTGTTTCCCTCCCAGAGGGTACATGCTCCAGTTTCACTTTTGGAAAACAGGGGTGCATTATCTTAACTCTTGTACAGTACTGTGCAAAAGTATTGAGCTACCTTTCATTTTTTTTGTGTTTTGCATCCAAGGAGCCAGACCAGTTTTTTTAAAGTGGTGTTGAGCAATAGCTCTCCAGGCTTTCTGAAGGTCTTTCAAAGCTTTTCTTTGGACATTGGCTGCTTTTTCACTCTGACACTGACCTACGAATCATTCAAGCATAAAAAGACACCTAACTCAAGGGATGAACCAGTGTTGTGTCTGCACATAACAGACAACTTAGCAAATAACAAATTTTAAATTGTATCTTTAGGCAACTTTGTTACTAGTAGCTGGTTGCAAAAACACATAATTTCTTCTCATTTCTTTGGTTCAATCTACAAAAAATACCAAAGCTAACACAGTTTGACAGGCATAAAATAGTATTTTTGCACCAACAGGGTGATTCCCAAAAAGAGCTATTATCCAAAAACTTGGCATATCTCTGGCACTTCAGTTCCATCTACTGTTTGCTGAAGTCTCATCAGAAATGGTCTCATTCCTTAAGAATGGTCAAGAAGCCATTCTTAAGGAAAGGAAAGAAGAAGAATCTTGTCAAAATTGATGGAATCATGAACGCAGAAAAGTACCACTTGATTTTGATCCAATCTGTGATACCATCTAGAAAGCGTCTGATTGGCAACAACTTAATTTTTCAGCATGACAGTGATTCCAAACACACTGCATATGCAGTAAAAGCATACCTGGATAGAAAAGCACACAGTGGAACACTATCAGTCATGGAATGGCTTCCTGAGTGCCTAGAACTGTACAAACTCTTTTAGCCTTATATACTGTATTTCCATGTATGTTTACACATTTCAATAAATTGCTGCACCGATTTCCAATTTTCCTAGCAAAATATAAAGAAATGAGGAGTGACTCAAGACTTTTGCACAATACTGTAGGAATTAAACTCAGCCACATAATGCTAACCACCTGTTGAACTCAGCAGAATTTCTGTGCATTTGGGCTAAAATAGCAGTTTTGCTAGCTTATGCACTCTTACTTTAAAACACAGAAAGTCTGTGAGAAACTTAATTTAATATGTTGTTCACAACATGGAACAAAATGATAACCAACCTTGTGCCCACATACGCCATGTGCTAATAAAACAAAACCATCTGACGTTCCTTCATCTGGAAGATGTTTTTTTCACTGATCAGTATGTAGTAACACTTATTTTTGAGGAAGCAAAAATACATAAATTTAGATTTCTTTCGACAACTTCCAGTTAGGAGTGATATTAAAGAACAGGCAGAATTAATTTCTGTTTAACAATATCATCATCATAATAAATATACTATATACATAAATGTTGCACTTTTGTCTTTTGTGTAAATCTTCTTTATGCATAGATTGGAAATTATTGCTGCTACAGATCTTCTAATATTTGTTACACATTCACTGATTTGAAGGTATACATTAAAAATGATAAAATGTTTACAGCTATGTAACACATGACCATGTTTTGTTTCCATAGGTATGTTGCCATATGGTAATACAGTTTGCTACAGTTCCAAAATATGCTTGTCTTACTAGTAATTATTTCCTCATCCTCTTCCTCCATTTCATCCTGATCTAACAGTTGTGGGTTGAGGCGAAGTGTCTTCTTCAGCTCCAGTCCTGTGTGAAGAGATCAAATCCCTAAACAATTTGATCAAATGCCTTTCAAAATACCACATTTGCATAGTTTCTTTCACTTCGATATGCCAAGCCAAGAAATCTCCAACTGCTTTTTTAAAGCTCTCTTTAAGATAACAAGTCCTGCTAAATGCCTCAATTTGCCACTAATTGAAGTCATTGCTGAACTTTTCCTTAAAAATTAAGTTCTTTTAAGAAACTAAATTGTTCACCGAGCCAGTTTTTAAATTGGAATGGTAGCAGGAATAGTCAATGTGGGTAAATCCAACAGTCATAACGTGAGCATTTAGGGGAATATGGGTGACTTTCTATTTACAGTGAGTGATGACCGGTGAGAAAGACTTGATATTTACACCACACAGAGAAGTCATCAACTTTGGCTTGTAAGAAGGTCAAACCAGTCATCAACAGACGCAGCCCCTTGGGTGTTAAATCACAGATGTGGTCTGGCTCTTTAGTTTGGCACTAGTCCAGTTCCTCTATGACAAACATATCTGGCTCTCTAAGGAAGTCCTGTTTGTGAAAACTGACAAAGCACGTGAGCAGAAAGCATCAGCAGAAAACAGATGTCTAGGCTCAAGTTAATTCTCACTTTTTGTTGCCTGGCAATCTGACAGCAATGTTGTTGTTTGTGATCAAACATGTTTCTAAGGCTGTGCAACCATCCCTGTATCTCACCTGCAATATCTCTCCCCCTCTATTTATTATATCCTGCTTCTTTCACCTCCTCCGTTTGCACAGGTGAGACTAAATCTTTCATTTCTACAGGAAATGCTGTTTGCTTAAAGTGTCTGCCATTGGTTGTGGTTTTTATGAGCTGCTTAGTCAAACACGCATGCTGTCATTGCCTGCCAGTTATATCATCCAAGTGTAATGCTTTAAGTAAATGATTTCTGAGCATAAGCTAGAGACATAAAATGGGAAGCTGCCTCAACTGCTTGGGAGAATGATAGCATCACTGCTGCTGTGGCATACACTCCCTCAGTGTTATTGAAAGAAATGGTTTAGAGAAATCGGCTTGGCTGAAAGCTGTTGATTGATATGCCACAACAGGGGTAGGATTTTTAGACTAGGGTAAGACTTTTAGTATAATAGGAGATGTGTTTTGAAGACAACCTTTTATGGGCAAAACTGTCTGTATTTTTTTGGTTATCCACATATTTTTGTGTTCAACTTTGGACTATCAGTGTTATCAAGCTTCTATATGAAATTTTGAATTTAAACAGATGAACTTCCATCCATCCATCCATTTTCTTCCGCTTATCCAACTCAGGGTCAGGGGGCTGCTGGAGCCTATCTCAGCTGACAGGTTGCCCACTCTGTAGTAGAGTTAACACACTTAAAAAACGCACTTAAATTCCGCCAGAAGTTTGTTGGTTCCACACTGAAGCAGTTGTGTTAACACACACACCTTAACAAGAGAACTGACTGTAAATAGCAATACAAATGACAAGCCAGTCATAATCTGAAGTAAGATACATAGTATGATTTGGAGTCATGTAGCTTTAGCTTTCCAGTTTGTGTGCTATAGAGCATAGATTGTGTGCAAAAGGTGGACGAAGACTCCGGGTTTGAAAAGTGAAGCCAATGTGGAAGTCCTGCAAAATTTTGGCCAGCAGGGGGCGAAACCTCTGGTTGAAAAAAAGAACTCGGATTATATGAATTTATGACAAAATGACCCTACTTCTCATTTAATTTATGATCTCACTTCCCTAATGTCTTTAATGTCTTAATCTCTAGTGTCAAATCTTCGTCAGTACAGTACACTAAAAAACAAAAAATGTAAAAATACAGTACAATGTACCATTTTAAAATAAAGAAGATTTTTGTATTAATTTTTTCCAGATGTCTTACCATATTTTTTTAACCACACATTGAATTTTACAATTTGTAGAAATAAACTTATAAACTTCCATTCAAAAAAACAAAGAAACAAACAGATAATGTACTGGAAGAAAGTTACCAGGACATTTTTTTTTTTTTTTTTTTTTTTTTTTAAATTTGTTTATTTTTTTTTTTTT